>CAUYRT010041215.1:0-26029 GCA_963574885.1 Lepilemur ruficaudatus
TTTTTTTTTTGAGACAGAGTCTCACTCTGTTGCCCGGGCTAGAGTGAGTGCCATGGCGTCAGCTTAGCTCACAGCAACCTCAAACTCCTGGGCTCAAGCAATCCTTCTGCCTCAGCCTCCCGAGTAGCTGGGACTACAGGCATGCGCCACCATGTCCGGCTAAGTTTTTCTATATATTTTTAGTTGTCCAGCTAATTTCTTTCTATTTATGGTATAGATAGTCTCGCTCTGACTCAGGCTGGTCTCAAACTCCTGAGCTCAAGCAATCCTCCCACCTCGGCCTCCCAGAGTGCTAGGATTAAAGGTGTGAGCCACCGCGCCCGGCCTGGGTCAGAAAGTCTTCCCTCTGCTCAAAGCAGTCAACTGTGCTCCTCTGCGGGGACACTGCTGCTCTGTGCAGAGAGGGACAGATGTCCTGCCGTTCGGCTTGTGCAGGTGCGTACCGGCTGTGGCGTTGCTGGCCATTTGGGTCAACTGGTTTTCAGTCACTGGGGAAGTGTTCAGGGTGCGAGCGGTGGTTGCCTTGGTTGGGCAATTCCAGTCCCCAGACCCCTGCATGGCATTCTTGTGTCCTGGGGGGACTGGACCCAGAGTAGGGCTGGTGAACCTGTCCTCAGGCCTGCCTGGGTTCAGGGGCTCATGGTGACAGAGCAGGGTAGGGTGGCCTCCTTGTCTGGGAGAATGCTCAGGCAGGGGAACCGTGGCCCCTCTCAGCAAGATTAACAGAGGCAAGCAGCTGTGGGAAGCACAGCTGGCACTTTCTACTCCCATCAGTGACGTTTGCCCCTGTATTTCAGTGATACAAAAGCGCCCAGATTCCTAGACCCCTCCCTGGCCCTCCAGCAGGAGGGGAGGTGGAGGCAGCTCTGACTGTGGTGGCTCCCAGAATGGCTGCCGGCAGCTCAGGTTGGGGAGGGGCAGTTGTGGCACAAACTTGCCTCTAGAAAGGGCAGGCTCCTTCTAGAAGAGGCAGGGAGCTGGGCGCGAGTAATGCCTACCCTCCCCTCCTTTAGTGGAGGTGATAATTTTTGTCCTTGGGGTGCCCAGAAGTGCCTGGATTCCCAGCTCTCTGAAGGGTGTGAGGCTCAGAAGCCTGCATTCACCGAGCTCCAGCAATTCTTCTGCACAGCCTCTGGGAAGCTCCTTGCCTCAGTCCGGAGGCTCCTAAGGGCCGAGGGGTTCTTCCCCAGGTAGCATTTTAACAGCCCCTGTCAGAAGGGTGGAAACTCAGGCATCTCTCCCTCAAGCTTTCCTCCAATCAGACAGCTTCTCTTGTGTTCCCACTCACCTTGGCAGAGCAGGGTGTTGGGCTTTGCTCTTCTCTGATTTTTTGCTTTCTGTTACTTCTTGATTAGATTTCAGGATTCACTCTTTGTCTATTCGAAGCAGGAAAATCTCCCTAGTTTTAATGTCTCTCCTTGGGAGAGGCACACACTAGTTGTATCTAGTCAGCCATCTTGAACTGGAAGCCCCTCCCTGCCACCTTTATTTGTAATCCATTCAGCCACTCTGTGTCATTGGATTGGGCCATTTAATTCATTGACATTTAAAGTCATTATTACTAGGGAAGGATTTTATTGCCATTTTTTAGTTTTCTCTTAGTCTTGTGGTTCTTTTGTCTGTCTTTTCATCTTTTTATGTTTTCCTTTGTGTTTTGTTGATTTATTTTGTATTGATAGGCGTTGATTCCTTTCTGTTTTTGTTTTGTGTAACTCTATAGGGTTTTTTTTGTGGTTATCTTTGGGCTTGCATAACATTGTATCTATTTTATGCTGCTGAAAACTACAGATCAATTGCACACAAAAACTTCATGTGTTAACTTATCCTCTCCCACACCTTTTATATTACATTTGTCACAAACTACATCTGGTTATATTGTCTTTCTTTTAAAATATTTTTAGTTGTAGTTATTTTTATTATTATTATTATTTTTTTTTTTTTTGAGACAGAGTTTCACTCTCTTGGCCGGGTTAGAGTGAGTGCTATTGTAGTTATTTTTAATACTTTTGTGTTTTAGCTTTTATACTAGAATTAAAAGCGATTTAATTCAGTATTCTGCATTTGTCTATATTTTTACCTTTACTAATGAGTGTCATTTTTTTGTGCTATTGTGTTGTTTTTTTAGTGTCTTCTCATTTCAATTTGTAGAACTTTCTTTAGCATTTCTTGTAAGATATGTCTAGTGGTGATAAATGCCCTCAGCTTTTTAATGGGGAGAGTGTCTGGGAATGTCTTTACCTCTATTTCATTTTTGAAGGAGAGTTTGCTAGGTATAGTGACTTAGATTGGCAGGTTTTTAAAAAAAATATATCATCCTACTCCTTCTGGCCTACAGAGTTTCTGCTGAAAATCTGGTAATAGTCTTAGGGGGGAAAAGTTATTATTAACACATTGACTGCCACACTAGAAAAAAAAATTTTTTCCTTGAGACCATGGTGTTTTATTATAAAAATAGAATAAAAACTTTGAAAACAAAATGATCCTTTCTAATTTAATAAAAATTTGTTATTTTTTATTGTTTCCTGAGCATGAGTTATATGCAACTGGACAAATAGTCCTCATGACTCCCAAGGTGAGGAGATGTGAGTTACGTATGCTTCACAAGGCCCCGGGCTCAAAATAGCATGAGTTAAATACAACTCACACAGCAGTTAATGTGTTAAACTGTGAATATGGATTTCTATAATAAAGTAAAAAAAACTATTATAAACATGAAATATCCATACTATGCATTTAGTTTCCAAAAATTCTTTTGAAATAATCTTTCTAACTTAGAATTGCTGTCTATGCTTTCAAAACTGATCATTGTAAAGGTAAGATCAAGAGTAATGGACATATATTTTTAATATATCTGTCTTAGTCTATTTTATGCTGCTCTAACAGGATACCCAGCACTGGGCAACTTATGACAAACAGAAATTTATTGGCTCACAATTCTGGAGGCTGGAAAGCCCAAGATAGAGGAGCTTGCATCTGGTAAGGACTTTCTTTCTATGTTATCCTTTGACAGAAGGGCAAAGAGAGGGCGAGAGAGCAAGAGAGTGAACTCACAGCATTAAAACCTTTTAAAATTGACATTTATCCATTCAAGGAGAGGGAGTCCTCATGACCTAAACACGTCCCATTCGGCCCCACTTTCCAAAACTGTCACAATGGGAATTAAGTTTCCAACAAATGCATTTTGGGGGACACATTCAAACCATAGCAATATCTTAGGTAGACTTTAAACTTCTGAAAATATTCACCTTAGGTCAAACACCATCTCTTTTTTTTCCAAAACTTTATCAATATTTTAATATCTGTTGGCCATTCATATCCAGTGAATGTTGAAATAATAAAGTTCATAAAGTTCTTGGTAACAGGCCTTCTTATTCTACATGAATGGAAAATAAATGTTTTGATGATTCTCTAAACAGAATCAAAGGGTGTTACATATCTCAGTCCTATTATTTGGGCATGAGTTTTATCTCTTTGAGCAATCATTAAATTACTTGTTCTTCCTTCCATTCTTTTGTTCTCCAGAGATCTTGTGACGTTCCCCGCATAGAATATCTTTTCCACTATTTCTCTCTTGATTGATCCATATTTAAATAAAACTTCTTCATCAAGTCCACTAAATAAATAGCTCTACTCCACACTCATCATCCCATGATTCCATTTCTCTTAGCGCCGATGTTTTGCGTTACATTAATTAGTACCTTTTTTCATGTCATCTTTGTGTGTGTTGTTCCATCTTTTCATCTGCATTTTGTTCCCCTATTATATTGTAAATTCCCTGAGAATGAGGACAAGGTCTTTAACTTCATTTGCATATCTCCATGGCATTCAATAGAGAATGCCATCAGAAAGCAGCACTCATTAAGTCAAATTTTCGCTGACAAAATCATGTCTAGGTTGAGAAAACATGTATCATACTGCACTCAGTGTGGTTGTTACATATATCTGCTCTTAAGAGGTCTTTGAGAAATATACATATACAATATTGTGTTGAGGATACATGTTGAGTGGCTTTATAAAACCTTGCAAGCCAATGTATTGAAATGGAAGTGATTTTTTAAAATAAAATTTAGGTGGTGTGTAACAAAATGTCATTGATTGATATATATAAATACCAAGTTTAGACAAATAGTATTAATTCATTCTTTCCAATAATATTCAAAATAAAGAACATAATTTTATAGTATATTTTTTTCTTCATCTTAAAAAGTAATGTCAGCCTGACTTCATATATTTATATAAAAATGCATGTTAAGAATGATGACATTTCTGATAGACTTGGTTTTTTGTAGTAGCCAATAAATAATTTGTTTAATTTTGTTTTTAAGAAACTTGTTTCAGTCTCCTTTTTGTTTTTTGTTTTATTTTTTTAGAGGCACGGTCTCACTCTGTCACCCAGGCTGGAGTACAATGCAGTGATCATAGCTCACTGCAACCTCCAACTCCCAGGCTCAAATGATTCTCCCGTGTCAGCCTCCAGAGTAGCTGAGACTACAGGAGCATGCCACCACCCCTAGCTAATTTTTAAATTTTTTTTGTAGAGATGGGGTCTCGCTATGTTGCCCAGGCTTGAACTCCTGGCCTCAAGCAATTCTCCTACCCCAGCCTCCCAAAGTGCTGGGATTACAAGCGTGAGCCACTGCACTGAGGCTCTTTTTTTTTTTTTTTTTTGAGACAGAGTCTCACTCTGTTGCCCAGGCTGTAGAGTGCCGTGGCATCAGCCTAGCTCACAGCAACCTCAAACTCCTGGGCTCAAGTAATCCTTCTGCCTCAGCCTCCCAAGTAGCTGGGACTACAGGCATGCGCCACCACACCCGGCTAATTTTTTACATATATTTTTAGTTGTCCAATTAATTTATTTCTATTTACAGTAGAGACGGGGTCTTGCTCTTGCTCAGGCTGGTCTTGAACTCCTGACCTTGAGCTATCCACCCGCCTCGGCCTCCCAGAGTGCTAAGATTACAGGCGTGAGCCACCACGCGCGGCTGAGCCTCCTTTTTTAATCTCATCAAAATTATGTCAAATTTTCAGCTTCAGAATTCTGCTTATTATTCCCTAAACATAGAGATCTTAAAATATTAAAGCTGGAAATTTCCAACAATTTCCAAATATGGCAGAGTGACAGAACTGGGAAGAAATTAATAAAACTGAAGAACCCAGGCCTTACTTCTAGCAGTTATCATTCGGGAGGTAAGGCCTAGAAATGTATAATTTTAACAAGCACCCTATTTATTTCTGATGTGTTAGTAAATCAGTGATTTAGTCCAGTGTTCTCATTATAGATATAAATAAAGACATTATACACACGTGTGTGTATTGAATGTATATATGTGTATTGTAAATGTCATTCTAATTCCTAATTCCTAAGCTCCCTACCTTCGCCATCCTATGGCATACTGTCACCCTATGTCCTTTGGGAAGTTCTATCTTTAAGGCTTGGTATACATTCTTTCCCACCTGTAATGTCCTCTCTTTTCCTTTAAACCAAATCAACATCTTTAAGGTATGTATCTACCTTAAATGCCTTCTCTGATCTCACATTCATACAGGTATCCTTCCTCACTAAATTGGACCTTGTTGGGCCATTTATCTGACACTGAATCATGTATCGCTGGCATGAAGATTATTTGTGGATAATATTGAATTCTACTCTGGCCTGTTTTATCATCAAGCCTATTAGAAATCCTACCAATGGGAAAATTCGCCCTAGTAATGGCAAATAAATCCCTGCTTACCTTAGAAAGGTGTTTTTAACTATCAGACAACCACATCAATAAACGGATGCAGTCTGAAAGTACCATGAAATCTCAGTTTCTTAGAAAAGTAATTCTCAGACTTTAACGCACAGGTAAATCACCTGTAGTTGGAATCTCAGTCTGGTCTGGTGGTATTTTAATATATACTTATATTGTATTATCATTTTAGCTTTTGTTTTTATTTATTCTCTTATTAAATTTTAAATTTCACCAAGAATTCTATCTTCTACATATCCCCCATGGCATCTAGTGTATCATATGCGTAATAAATGATTAATAAATACTTGAGGCAAATAAATTTGTCCAAAACTACTACCCAACTTTCTAACTTCACAATCTCTTGTTAAAGAGCACTTGAAGTGGAAGAGTTTGGTCTAGAACTCCCGGCCTCAAGTGATCCTCCTGCCGCAGCCTCCGAAAGTGTTGGGATCACAGGCATGAGCCACCACACCCAGTTTAAAGCAGAAGAGTCTGATTGGGAGAAATTGGAAATGCCCCATAGAAAATGCTTAGTCTATTACGTCAAAAATAAAAGGTAAGGAAAAAAAAGGTAAAAATTGTCATTCTCATAAAAGGAAACCCTTCATTGCCGACCCCAACCCCCGGCCACGGCCTGGTGGAACCAGTCTGTGGCCTGTTAGAAACCATGCCGCCATCAGTGTAGATCTTTATTAAATTTTATGCTATATGGGATAGTTTTCATGATTTTTCTATGGTAGAATTGCTGGAAAAAAAAAAAGGATGGTCTATGGAAGTCTAAAGTGCTTATTTTTTCATCTAAACAAACAATTTTAATCTACACCCATGAAAATGTGTGTCTTAATTTTAATCATACATTATAAAATATCAGGATATTCCTTTAATCAAAATAGTATAATCTTAGACTGGTGAGAATAATTAAATTTTCTCTAAATTGAAGATACAGTCATTGCACCTGTAAAGTTAACTCGCTGTTCTATTTCACTGCCTATATCACCAAAGTTAATATTGTCAGAGTATAAAAATTATTCAGAAGAAAATCATCTTTACTAATGTGAGATTTAACTACTGAAATTGAAGAACCCAAATCACTAGGCGTGTTTTATACCACCGAACTACAGATGCTGTCTTTGTTATAGCCTGCAGCCACTTTCTAGGCATTCCATATGGCTAGCAGAACTATTAACAAGTACATGCAAAAACTGTGGGATGAAGTAAAACTGAATAATTCAGACAACTGATTTATGTTTAATAAATGTTACTCAAGGAATTTTATGAAATTATTTCAATTAAATAATTGTATGGTGAATTTAAATTCTATCTATCAAATTCATTGAATAATTACAATTTTGAAATTAGATTAAGAAACATAAAAACCCACCATCTATCAGAGACAATATTTTTTTTTTAGATCTTAGACTGGTGAATAAGCTCTAATTTTCATAGTTTGGTAATATAAATAGCAAATGATATTAATATTAAGCATACAATTCTATATGTTCCTGGTCTTGTTTGGTTTTCAGAATGGAGCAACACGTGCTAGATACTCTAGGCTTGCAACTCTATTATGAAAAGTGAGGTGGATGCAGAAATCTGCTTCTAGCCAGGGCAAATCCCCCAAACATAGGCATGAATAGAGAATCTGAAGGGCACTGATCAGGGGTGGCCATGGCCACACATGTCAACAGGGGCCTGGGTAGGGAGAAAGCCAAAGACTCTTGGTATGTCACCGTCCTGCCAAGCATTCACAGCTTTTTAGAGGTGTTCGATAACACCTAGAGATCGAACATATCTATAACTTTTTTTTGAGCTACTCTGGGATTAGGAAATGGAATTGCAGGATGGTATAAACAGTACAGTGTATAAAGGAAGGTGCAACATGTACTTTCTTGCTGCCTTAACATAGACTTTATTGACTTTAGCGACCTCACCCTATTCTCATAAACCTGGCAAACATAAAAAACCAAAAGAGCCTGGCTCACCTGGTGTTTTTCTTTTTCTTTCTCCCAGTATAGTCAAGGTTTTGGGAGGTTGTCCAGACTTGTCAGTCAGGAAAAATGTGATTGTAGCCCTTCTGTTCGGGGAAGTATAACCGATATTATAAAAAACGCACACGTATCTGGGCAATATATATGTAAGGTGCCCTTTCTGAAAGATGTCACTAATTTTTACCATGGTAATAAAAGTATTGGCAGTTTAGGTTAAAAGCCATAAAACCACAGCGCTAAGAAAGAACCTATGATAGGAAATAAAAAAATGAATAAAACCACATTGGCACATCTGGGACTTGTATCCATCAAAGCAAACGTCTGACTCAACCTTGTTTCCATGTATCCCATTTCTGCAGTCTTCTAGAGGATGCATCGAGGAAGTGTTTCCTTCCCCTTCAGCATGCGATGTGAGATAACTTCTGTTTCAGCACAGTGCTTTGCAATGGTTTGCAGTAGACCCCCGTCTTGTCTTCTAAGAACTAGTTTGATATACGTCAAATTTGTCAGCCACGATACTCTTTCAATAAGGTGGGTAATTGCTCAAACTCCAAACTTTAAATTAGTTTGTAATATAGCCATGTGCTGCATAATGATGTTTTGGTCCATGATGACCTGAATATACGACAGTGGTCCCATAAGATTATAGTACCGTATTTTTTGGCACCTTTTCTACGTTTAGATTTGTTTAGATACACAAAAACCATTATGTTGCAATTGCATACAGTGTTCAGTACAGTAACACGCTGTACAGGTTTGTACTCTGGGACTGTGGTCCCCAACCCCTGGGCTGGGGGTTGGTACCAGTATGTGGCCTGTTAGGAACCGGGCTGCACAGGAGGAGGTGAGCAGCGGACGAGCTGGTGAAGCTTCGTCTGTATCTACAGCCTCTCTCCATCCCTTGCATCACTGCATAAGCTCTGCCTCCTGTCAGATCAGCGGCGGCCTTAGGTTCTCATAGGAGTCCAAACCCTGCTATAAATCGTGCATGCGAAGGATCTAGGTTGCCTGCTCCTCATGATAATCTAATGCCTGGTGATCTGAGATGGAGCGGAGGCAGTGATGCTAGCACTGGGGAACGGCCACAAATAAAGGTTGTCATTTGCAGAGACGTTTGATTGACCCATAAATGCACTTGAATCATCCCCAAACCATCCCTCTTCACATTGGTGGAAAAATTGTGTTCCATGAAACCGGTCCCTGGTGCCAAAAAGGTTGGGGACTGCTGCTCTAGGAGCAGTAGGCTATACCATATAGCCTAGGTGTGCAGTAGGCTATACCCTCTAGCTTTGTGTAAGAGCATCTATAATGCTGGTACAATGACAAAACCGCCTAATAATACATTTGTCAGAATGTATTTCTGTCATTAAGGGGCACATAACTGTATTAATTTTTCACTTGTAGACAATCGCAAGATTTGGGGGAGAATGGATGGAAATAAAAGGGAGAAAATACAGGTATAGAATTCACCAGACAACGTGCTTTGTGTTGAAATTAAAGGAACATTCATCTTAATCCAATCTTGGTCAAAGAAGCATTATTATTTTTTTCCCCACAATTTAACTGCCCATTTAAATTAAGACCTTGCTGATTCGGGATCCACTAACTACTGGTAATATTCAGATAGATCCTGGGTTTAAATATCTTTATGGTGTCAATGAAGAAAGGATATGTTAGGCAAGTTAACATTATAATCAAGATTAAAGAATGAATATTTAGCTACTTATGAAAACAAAATATTTTAGCACATATTCAAGAATTTAATAGATAAATATAGCATACAAACATGCTGGTATGCCAATGTAAAATAATCCAAAAGTCCTGTCACTCAAAAATCCTCAGTTTAACCAGAAATCATGTATCTTATCAGTTTCATCTACTCCAAAGTGTTTCACACACTGAGTGGGTTGACTCAATAGTGCAGAGATTCTCAGCTATGGGGCTTATTGGTGTAACCTGAGTCGCTTTTTAAATGCTATTCTCCAGAGATTATAATTTAAGTATTTGATGTAGGACTCAAAACATTTCTTAGTTTTAATCTCCCAAGACAATTTTAATGCTAGGCAGGAATGAAAACCACTATTTTAGTACATTGTAAAAGCAACTTAATTGGTCATAAGCAACATTTTAACAACGAAATGCAATATAACAGAATATACTCGAATGTAGACAATGTAGTAAGGTTCGTCTTAATTTGTGAAACTTCTGTGTTGGCTATGTTTCCGAGTATCAGTGTGTAGATATAAGTATTATAAGAAGTATGTAAATATACTTATATCTACATTATACTTATATCTACATTAAATTGCATTGCAATATAAAATATATTTTTGACTCTAAATTGCAATAATCTACTTTGGTAATCTGTACTGATGTTCTACTCACAAACTGAATTAATGAGATTTATATGAAATTATTTTTCTATTAGTGAGAACTTTCTTGTGAAATTCAGTTGGTTTTAGTGTACTGTATAAGGCTAAGAACACAGATTCAGGAGCTAAACTACTTGAGTTTAAAGCCCTGATCTGCCACTAACTAGCTTTAGTGACCACGAGCAAATTAGTCAATCTCTCTGTCCCTCAGTTTCTTCAATCATAAAATAGAAAAAAATAATAGTTGTCACTTTGCAAGATTGTTATGAGGATTAAATGAGTTAATGTTCATATTGCATTACAATAGCCAACATAGTAATAGGTAAATACATTTTCATTACATAAATAAGATGAAAATAATTTGGACCTTCCTTCAAAGAAATAGCAAAATTTTATTCTAGAGTACAACATTTTTCACTATCAAAAGAACACAGCCAAGTTATTTGTCAGTTAAAACACTGTAAATAAATACATATATAAATAAATAAAGTTAAAATATCAAGAAGAAGAAGAAGAAAGCTAAAGCATAGGATTTGTAACCAATAATTCACTGGAGACAGAGGTGTAAAAATCAAACCTAATTTTATATTAAACTGATTGGGAGAGTAAGTTCTAGAACTTTGAAAGCATTCTCTGAATAAAAACCTTTAAATTCACTTGTATCTTTTATTTTGGCACATTGAATGCTTTAGTATTTCATCATGAAATTATTTCTGTCCCTATCTCAGTCAAAATTCGATGTGATACACTGCCTTTTGGATGTTGTGTGAACCTCCTGTAATCTTTCCATGAACCGATTCACTTAACCAAATGAAGTTTCCCTGAAAGCTATTTTGTTTAGCCCATGTTGCAAATATAGCACAGAAGTAGGAGAGGTCAGTAAAATGTCGGTGCCTGTCGTCGCTTGAGTGGATGTCAGTTTTGAATCTGGAAAATTATAGGCTCCATGATAAATATTTCAGGCTGCTGACTACAATGAAAAGTAATTAAAGCAGCTACGACAACAGGTGCGGTATGGGCGAAATGCTGCCTTTTATCATGAGGTTGTGGGTGCATGTGCTAAATGTGCTCATCAGGTTCTTTTTTCTATTATTCACTGAATACCCTGGGGAGATTATTCTATTGCCAGCATTTATAAGATATAATGAAACCACATTAAATATGTATCTGATTGTTACCGACTGTGTAGAAAGAGTTTGCTAACTATGGTTACGTATGGCGAGTTAGACTCCAGTGTCCAACTTCACTGTGTGACTTCTTTTTGCTCGAACCATGGGCCTTCGCTGTTTTGCTGACCTTTAATCCAAGCATCAGATACCTTTATTTGTTTGTTTGTTAAATAAAAATTTTAAGAGAGTTGCAATAAGGTAAATGCTTCCCTTAGACTGAAGTGTTTCCGTATAGGGAGCTCCTTAACATATGGCATATGAGCAACCAAGATGGAAAATGATTTTAATCTTAGCAGTTTTAATTACATATCTCTTTGATATATTGAGTACCATATTTCACAACACATTTTAACCTCTCCAAGCCCTAGACTTCTCCTTAAAAACAAAAAGAGAATGTTTTTAAAATAATGCAGTGGTTCAGTTTTGTTTAATGAGGAATTGTGTCCATACTGGATGTCTAAGACGAGGCAAAGAATGTGAGAATGTTTTGTAAAATAAGATCTGTACAAATGACTCATGATGATGCTTTCTAAAAACTTTCTTTTCTAAAAGGTTAAAAAGTTTCTAATCATTTACTTCCTGCTTGTATAGAAGATGAATATAATTAAATGGCAACCAGACTGCTTTTTGAAATGTAGAAGTAACTCTCATGTATATATTACCCCTCTTTATTATAACTTTTCCTTTATACAAGAATACACATGTTCCCAGCGGAGTGTCAAATGTGGGAAGTGACAGCAACCGCTGTTGCTAAGAGGGCAAGTAAGATGAGTTTGCGTGTTCCAAAATGCTCATCAGATTCAGACACGGGCTACTTCTGTTGACTGGCCACAGGCACGTGTAATTCCTATGTCATGTGTCACGTATAGCGACTTTGTTGCTGTTCCAGTCCTATGTCACCAGAACAGGCATCTTAGACACACGACCTCTTGTGATCTTCACAGCGACCCGGGGATCCGGTGGTATCAGTACGTTGATTTTTCTGACAACAAAGTCAAGGTTAATATCAATATCTGCTTAATTGAGAACTCATCACCGAATGTTCGTACAAATATAATTTTTAAAATATAGAAAGAAAAAAGAAAGTCAAGGTGATGTAACTTGTTCTGGGCCACAAAGCTAGAAATTGGGAGACTTAGAGCTCAGTGTCGGTTTGATTTCTTCATCTACACTCCACGGCTGAGGAGGAGTTCTGGCCCAATAGCTGGGCATGTAGTGTCAACTCTACAGCCTGTTGGGAGGCCATCCTCGTCTCTTCTGAGTTGAGTTTGTGCTGGCGTCTGCTTCCCACCTTCTGATCTGTTTTGAGCTCCAGTGTTACTGTTCTCTGTACAAGTTTTTTCAGTTGCATTTATTAATAATTTCAAATTAACCATAGGATGGAGGTGAGCACTCTATTGTTATCATCTCTATTTTGTAACTGGGAGAATTGAAGCAGAAAGTTTAAGTAATATGCTCTATTTGGATTGCGCATATTTCGAGTGCTTAATAGTCATTTGTGGCTGATGGCTGCTGGGACGGCACAGCACGAGAGGCCTTCAGACTGGAGTTGGGTAATTTGTATTTTGAAGATATCCTGGTACGTGCCATTTTATCTCACTTTTAAGATTTCCCTAGCTGTAAGTAATTCCACGTTTGAATGATCCAGCCTTGGATCAATTGTGTCGTAAGGCATTAAAGGGTTGGTGAGGATCAGTGACACCCCCACCTCCCCACCTCTGCTGGTGGCCATCCTAATGGGGGCAGGTGAAATTAATCAGGGACTCCCAAAGGAAAGGTGAATCTGAAGGGTCAAAATCAGGATTTTAGGCTTCCTCCATTGTAAATCCTTAAGTTTTCTTTCCTTAGGAAGTTAGTGGTTGCCTTAAATTTGTTGTAACCGTTTTGAATTTGAGTGCTAGTGATTTCCAGTATATTAGTTTTGACCTTTCCTTTCTTGCTTAATGTCCTTTTATTCATCTGGTGAATTTGCAAGCAGGTTGTTTCTTGGAATTGTAGGCACAGCCTTCCTCTTTTTTTTCTAAGAGAGTTTATCTAGTGAGTGATGTGGGAGGGGGCAATTAATCTCTTTCAACTAGTAATTTCTGTCAGCTTCTCCCACCAAACTGGTGCCTAAAATGCAACAGCATGGGTAGCAGCAAACTCCCAACCAGATTGTTATGCAATAGTCCCGTCTAGTTAGAATGTCTAGCACCATCGTGGTATAATTAAGAGGTTAATAACAGACAGCTGGGCAAGAAAACCAGCCTCCCCACCAGCTGACATGACTTACGAGCAAGAACTAGTTCACAAAATGGACAACAGAGTATGTTACTAAAACACCGAGAAACTAGGTGTTTAAAATGCAGATCTTAGGTAACAGATTCTTTCACCAATAAGATATCTCGGGACAGTTGTGATGTAATTGTAAGCTTTAGGAAAATCAGTCGAGGATGATAATTGTAAATTATGTAACAAATAAAATTCTCTCAATCTTGCACTTGCTGAGATTCCATTCCAAGTGGAATCATGTGGAAAAACCTAGATTCCACCAAGTGAACTAAGGCAATTTGCAGCAATGTAATATACGTAAAAAATGTGTACAGCAAAATATCTTCAATATTCATTCTCACCTCTGGATGAAATCTTTTGAAGGTTTTCCCTTTTCTTGATTCTTCTGAGTTATATATGTATGTGTAACTCACAGATGGATATGAGTTTAAAGGCAATGAGCAAGATGTGGAGGGAGAGACCTGGTCCATGCTTATGGTCTCTGAAGTGACCAGGGCTGGTGTTATGACTTAGAGAATAATGGAAAGACAGCAAAGGTAGCCAAGAGGACGTAAGAAGACAAAACAAATATGATTCGATGATTAGGCGCACATTTGACTTTGTGCTTTGTATCAAGCAAGCTAATGACTAGAATTTGGAACCCCATCTCCACTCTTTCTTGGACAGACAAAAATGGAAAGAAGTTGCCTATAAAGTGATAAGGTTACTTGAGTCTCCCTTCTGTCTGCATGCCGCCTTATCTTGTAAGGCCGAAGGAGATGTGAATCTGAGAAGCATTTTAGCCTAATTTCTAAGAATGCAAGGTGTTCTGACAAATTTCTCTAATTTGTCACGACAGTATCACGGAGATTAAGCCCCGTTCAAAACAACAGCAACAATAAAAAGGACAATGCGAAATGCAAGCGGAGATCAGAGATATTTTTCCTGTATCAGACTGAACAGAACTACTCTCCCCGCCTCCTCCCTCCCACTGTGAAGAGACTGTGCGCAAAGCCCAAGGAAATAGAAACAGACATGAAGCTTTTCCAAATAGGCCATAATTCAAATCTAGTCCAGTTCTTGAGTACTAAATTTGTAATCAATTACTTGGGAAATTTGAGCATAACAGGCTTGGAACTGGAAGACTTTGCAGATCAACAAAAACCAGAAAGCTCTGCGTGGTGGATCCTTTACTGCCTTTTTGTTTTCAAATAGGAAAGGTTAGAATAGGAGGATATTTACTGACCTCCCTCACGTGAACAGTTCTAAGATAAACATATGTCAACCTGCCCTGTTTTTTTTTTTTAACTACAGTTAAAATTTAAAAAAAAAACATTAAACAATGTCAGGCCAGTTGCTCAGTTCTTCATACAGCAGCTTTTTGCCTAGACTATTAGACATCTCATCAGGAAAATATTTTGCATCTATTGAAGAAGGAACTTGATTTTTTACCTGGATGATTCTTCCCTTGCCCTGGGCTGACGGCAAGAGGGCCAAGCTATCCGTATGCTGAACAACATTCCACAATGGCATAAATACACCAGGCAGGTTTCATGGCTGTTACTACCTGTTTCTGTGTCAGATAGGGACGTTTCCATCTCTCAAAACTTTCCTGAATTTTTTCTTTCCCTTTCTGTATAGCTTTTGCTGATGTATGGCAGCATATCAACATAAATTCAGTAGGATTTAACTAATACCTGTAAAGTCATGAAATCCCTTTCCATTTACCTGGATGATCCTTTCTTTTTTAAAAAATTGGCTCCTTAAGATGATACTACAGCAGAGGTCCTGTAAGTTCCTTATTTTAACTGTCAACCTGGGTTCAGCATGTAACACAACCACATCATTATATAATATAAACCTCTATTTGTAGATAGTGTAAATGTTCCCCTTCAGGGTGTGAATTGCCAGGTGTCCCAAACACTGGTATTCTCCAAAATCTGTCTCATCCATCTGCTTCCTAGACAGAAATTTTCATTATTAAATTCTTTGTTTCACTTAGACTACATAGAAATGTCTACATGAGGCTGCTGTTTAAAGGAACACATAGTCTGCATGTGAGATACACAGAGTAGATACAATTTTGCTCAAATTGTATTAACTCATCTTTGATCTCCCATGTAACAGTGAGTATTGTGGGATGTAGGCATACACTCAATTTTATGCCAAAGCAGTCCTCTTCCTCAGCACATGTTGTAAGGAAGAAGTAGTTTTGAAATAGAGGTTAAAAGGCAGAAAGAGTGTGACACTCACCCCTCTATCAAATATTTGATCCTGTTGAAATCAAAGAATCATAAGACTGGGAATTATTGGTCTACCTTCACACCAACCCACCTTTAAACCTTTCTAAGGAAGTAAGTAGTTTTCCTACTTGTATATATTTTGATAATAACTCATGTATAGTAGACCTTCCTGGTGGGAAAAATCTTTCCTCTTCCCTAATTGAGAGCCACTGTAAAAAGAACTGAAAGAATCATAGAGAAGTTAAGACAGATGGGGAAAAAAATCTCTGCAAGTTCAGAAAGTCTAATTGCAACATTTTCTTGATGGCAGAATTATAACCCAGAACTTCTTTAAACTGAGTAATTAAAAAGTCACATATTTTCAGATCAGCATATACTTGAGTATAATCTGTAACAGTGACATCTGGTGGCTTTTGTTATAATGCTGTGGCATCTTTCGTACAAAGTCATGTCATTATTAGAATTACACCATAGCTTGTGCTCTATTCGAGATAGAATAAACATAGATGTATATTAGCTTGTACCAAAGTATTCCTTATAAACTTGGTATAGCAAAGTGTCAAACAGTTTTGCAAGTTCACAAGTTTGAAACTTTCAGATAAGACTATAAAAATTAATATTTTAACCTGAAACATTTTGGTCACACTGCCACGAACTTGCTGGCTTGAAATTTACGTGTATTTAACTTTTATTTATTTTCCTTGAGTTGATGGGGTGCAGCCTCAGATTGGCATATACTCTTTCATAGCTGCTTCCAGCACCAGCCTGTCACTCACAGTAGCTAAAACCCCAGGCTGTCCGGAATCGATTTAATTCATGGCCCTTTTGAGCTCTACCAGGGCTAAATGGAGAGGGAAGGGTGAATAGGTGAATCTCAGTCTTTCTCTCGGGGTGTTCAATGTTAATGATGACCTTGGTCTGTCCATGTGCACTTCTCCCCTCCCCCTAGTTCTGAGATCTAGCAACCCACACACTGAAAAACTTGCTGAACACAATGAAAAAAATAGGAGAGTATGTATTAGCAACAAGGATTCTTTAAAAAATTATGTGTTAGCTGTACAGAGTTTAAAAACACCATCCTTCGATTTGCAACTAGAAATCAGTCAGGAGGCCGATCTCTTAGGCAAATCCTGTCCCTTAAACTGCTCTGACAGTCGTCCGTAGATACTGGCTGATTCACAACTCCTAAACTGGAGCTCTACCACAAAGGGACTTTTAACCTTGTATTTTTAGTCAGTTGAGCACTCAGATAATTTACATTAGGTAATCTGGTTTAATTTGCACTGTTGAATATAGGAAAAAAATGTGACTCTGACGATAGCACTTGCACTAGTGTGGTGCAATTAAGAAGTGATCCAAGCATCAGGTTGTATTGATGGTATTTTCGATTGTCATGGGCTATATATTTAAGTATATCCGAATAAGCTAATCTGTTGGCTGACTTCAATAACCCGCATTTTCTGCTTGCTTTCTGTCAGGGCGTGTCATCTGTGGTAGATAACAGCACTTATCAAGAAAAACACTTTATTAGAGAGTTAGGCAGAGAAACAAGGTATACTGAAGCAAGATTTTCTTCAAATAGTTGAATTGAAGTTAACAACAGTTTAATGTTTCTACAACACTAAGTTGTGAATATATTCAGGCAAAGAAAATGCTAAATACAGAAGTCATCTTGTAAACAGGCTATGCGATGGGGTTATCAATTCAAGGAATAAGTCAATACTATAAGAAGGTTTTGTTATCTCTTAACCCATCTTCTCATACATTAAAATAGAATTCTTATCAAGTAGGGATATTTTCAAACATATTAAAAAGCTTGGCCAGGCGAAGTGGCTCATGCCTGTAATCCTAGCACATGGGAGGCTGAGGCGGGAGGATCGTTTGAGCTCAGGAGTTTGAGACCAGTCTGAGCAAGAGCAAGACCCTATCTCTACTAAAAATAGAAAGAAATTAGCCAGACAACTAAAATTATAAAAAAAATTAGCCAGGCATGGTGACACATGCCTGTAGTCCCAGCTAGTCGGAGGCTGAGGCAGGAGGATCGCTTGAGCCAGGGAGTTTGAGGTTGTGAGCTAGGCTGATGCCACGGCACTCTAGCCCAGGCAACAGAGTGAGACTTTGTCTCAAAAAGAAAAGAAAAAAAAAAGTAAGGGATTTAGTTTTGGCCACTCTGTGCAAGATGTGCTGCTAGGAGGCGTGGAAGGATGTGGAAATGAATCAGACCAGGATGCTGCTGTTCTCGTGGGGCAGGAGGACACAGTTCATGCTGTGATCGGGGCACACGGCAGACACAGGCCTAGCCCCTCAGCTCTGCATCTCACCCATCCCCATGGACAGTGCTGTGTGGTAGATATCATCACCTCCTTTTACAGATGAGGAAACACAAGCTCAGAGAATCTAAGATGCATCCCCAAAGTCATAGAACTATTAAGGGGTATACTGCACATTGGAAGGCAAGCCTGTTTCTGAAGTCCATTCTGGAAACAAGACCATGTCCAAACAGCTGTGTTACAGAAGGCAATGATAATCACTGTCTGAGAAGCACAGGCTAAGCACTATGGTGGCTCAGAGAATAGCAAGACTCTATATCTTGTACATTTCGGGGACAGTTTTATTGGGCTTTATATGGTCAATTTCCAGGGACGTATATTTGCTACATGAGTATTTGCCATACAAAAAAAAAGTAAGGTTGGATTCAATGGCTAAACCCTTTTTTACTCCTTTGCAATAAAATAATGGGAAAAACTCTTCAAATTACTGAATCATCAATCATAATTCTTTAACAAGATTGTGAACATGCTGGTCTGTGCAAAAATAAACATGAGGACACTCCTATGTAGATTTCATCCCAGTCACTCTGTGGTTGAAGATTGTCACTTAAGTGTATCGAGTTCACAATTGTAGTTAAAATTAATTGCTTAATAGTCTAATTGCTGTGCTATAGCTCTGTACAATTGTTTGGTTACTATCACTTTGCTGTAAATGTATACCCTGTTATATTATTTTGATATAATTTTTATTCCTAAAAGTCAACCTTCTATTAGATCTCTTAAAAAGTCAGAATGTTAGTTAATGAGCTCTTAAAATTACACACACACCCAAAGCAACAATGAAATGTTGGACCTCAAAGTACCTCAAAGTCAGAGAAATATTGGAGTGGCCAACCAAATATAGTGAGGCAAATAATTTAAGAAAAAAATTAAATGAAGAATTAATCTAAAAAGTTGGTCTGATTCTTTCCACCGATGAAGAATTCCAAAACATCACAGCAGCGGTGCACACATTCACCACTGTGTTTCTTACTCAGGGCTCAAGTTTTGTAACTCTATAAAATTATTTTCTTTCAGGTAGAAACTAAGCATTATTTACATACTTCTTTCTTGATAGAACAGAAACAAAGTGTGTGACCAGAGAATCCTGCAATCTAGATAACACCTTCCTGGTGTGCTTGGAAAAATACGACTGCATTCTAAGAATTGTAGTTTGAGGATGTGTACAGTGACTCTCAATTGATACAGTTATTTTTTGGATATAGTGATCCAACTTCCTGTGAATAAGAGGACAACTATATATTTCAGTAAAAAATGGTAAGAACCGTAAGACTCAAAATCAGTCTTCTTTAAACTATTTTATCGTTTTTGACTCTCCACATCTGAATATATTTGGGCCTCCCATTCCCCCAAATCTTTCCCTTTTAGACTTTAAGACATAAAAGCCAGCTTTTGTGAGAACCTCAGGATCTCTCTGTTACCTTTGGGACGTGGCATACGTGGTTTAGGATTTCAAACGGCCCCGTATCTGCGCGGTGGGTGTCTGTGTGTGCCTGCACGTGGACGCCTGCTCTGTGGGTAAATAAAAGCATGCCAGGCAGCAGAAAACAGTCACCGAAGAGACGTCCTGAATCTGGTTTGGCAAATCAGGATGCCACTGTGCAGGAGGATATTGCTTTCACGAGCGGCAGCTGTTCTTGTGACTGCAAAGTTAAACACATCGGCTGAGTGTATTCTGCAGCCAGTGATAAACAAGTGTCTCAAAGATACATCCACACAACGGCACATGTTTAGCCTTTGATGCACGACAATGGGCGCCCCACATCAGCTTTCTCCTTCTTCAGGTTTCCTGCAGCCCCCGACTGTCCCTGTCACCCAGTGCCAGATGGGAAGTGAGAGCTCAGCTGATCCACCTCTTTGTCGCGGAAACCCCCAGAGCTTCAACTCCAGGCTACAGGTTACCGAAGCCGTCATGAAAAATTCAGAGCTGATATTAACAAGTCTACTGAAAGTACAGCGCGCGTCACATTATCCGCTCTGCCTTTCAGTTAATACTAAAGCCACTGTCGCCAAAGGAGGAGACGCATGCTTGCTGCGTTTGTGCTCAAAGCTATTTGGATGGTGGCGTGTAGATTCAGAGCTGGGAAGAAAGATGGTGTAAAATCAGAAGACCAGAAACATCAGTAGAATTACTGAGAATTCCACAGAATTCTAGCGTATTCTAGAGAATGAAAAGCAGAAGAGTGAGTTGGAAGGAACTGGCCTCCTAATGCTTGGAATGAAATAGGGAAATATTTTCCTGAAGTTCCAGTTCTGTAGCTTCATTAAATGATGAATGAATTGTGTTTATAATTGTTTTATGTATACGTTGCTTCTGTATTTTTTTCCAGTAACAAATGTGTTTTCTAAAATTTCTTTTCATGAAAGAGACACAATCCTCTAGAAAAATGTTTGAGGTTTTAAACAAGTAATTTCTCATTATAATTTCCTGAATACTTGCTAGATCCCAAGCACTTGCTATATTCTTAGCACTTTTCATGTATTATCCTGTTTACTTCTCACAACAAACCAATGAGGTGGGTACTATTTATTAGTAACACCATTTTACAGGTTAGAAGACTGAGGCACTGGAAGGTTAGGTGACTTGCCCCTGGTCATGTAGTAAGTGACAAATTTAAACCCAGGATGTCTCTTTCCAGATCCTGTACATTTAACCACTACTCACTCTATCACTATTGTCTATTCTTTATATTTCAAAGAATACAGAGAAGTTCAAAGAGTACAAGAATATCCTACTCCCCTCCCAAATCAATAGAGATTTCACACCTTAAAAAAAAAATAAACAACATTTTACGAATGAAGTTCAAGGTTGACAACCAGCCTCAGTCCTATTCCTCTGGAATCTTCCCCAAAGGCAACTATTATCGTGAGTTTCATGTGTATTTTAAAATATAATTTAACGTAAATATATATAGTATTACACATAGTATTATGTCCCACTGCAGGTATCTTTCTACAGCTTTCTTTTTTTTTTTCCTTAACTTTTTCATTTTTGAAGTCTCTGCATATTAAACATGAAACTTGCAAGGGAAACTCAGAGAGGACGATGAGTTTGTGAGAATTTAATAGGAGGGAAAACAGCGATAAGCCAGCCATAGGCTACAGTACATATATTTATTACCTCCTGAGCTGAATGGGATTTAATGGGAGCACCTAGGAGGTCTTCGCATGAATGCAGTGATTTAGTGGCTAGACATACACATCAGCCAACTGTCAACCTCCTTTGATTCCCATCCCCCTTTCTAATGAAATGAGGGAGCCATCCCTCACCAGAAACTTTAAAGAAAACATTCTTGATCTCTTTACAATGAAGACATTTCAATTTTTCTTTCTTTTCAAAACGTACTCCTGTGTGTTACTATCCGATCAGAAAGTGCCTGAAATGTCATCAGGGCGTAAAATGTTCCTCGACTCTAATGTTAGAGTAAACACAATTGAAATAAATAAAACTAAGATATTGTGGAACTTCCACAGTAAAGTCTGTAAATAGAAACTGAGAACAGAGACAAGTTTATATTTTGCTTCCATCAGATAAAAGTTAATCTGCATCAAGGAAGGAAAATATTGACGGAATTGGCTCTCCATGATTTGACCACAACCAAACCCTCTTGGTAAGCTAAGCAAGAGCTATTTAGTTGTAAAAACCCAGAACATTTAGCTGGGATGCGTCATTCCTCATCTGAGCCTGTCATTGCTATAAACTAGTTTTTAAAGAAAGGGAGAGAAGAGGTAAAAAAAAAAAAAAAAGGGGAGGAGAAGGGGTAAAAAGGGGAAGGGGGTAAGCAGAATGATTAAAAATATCAATAGA
Organism: Lepilemur ruficaudatus; assembly: GCA_963574885.1. Lineage (NCBI taxonomy): Eukaryota > Metazoa > Chordata > Mammalia > Primates > Lepilemuridae > Lepilemur > Lepilemur ruficaudatus. Next base: position 21,893 of record CAUYRT010041215.1, read on the forward strand.
TAATATGATCATCATTCTCTAGCAATTGTGAGTTTCATTAGGATAAACAAGGGATATAACACAGGTGTAATGAAATATTTCGCCAGGAAACCATCCTAAAATCTAACATGTGCTAGTTATTACCATTTACTCAAAATTCACTGTTTGAGGGCCAAGAGTAAGAATTACCTATACTAACTAACACTGGAGTTTCACATACATTTTTCTATTCGCCAATTTCAGTTTCAAAATGAAAATAGCTGTCATTTGTTCAATTTGAAGAGCATAGTTGTATTTGAGAGAAATGCAACATTTCAGGTTAATTGCAAGAGCCGTATAAGATTGCTTGGTAGTCATAAATCTTGCCATAGTTTGTAAAGATTCAATAAGCGATGATAGCAAAATTACAATTGAATGAAAAAAGAAATTCTAATGTTGTTTTATTGTCATCGTGTGGATGACATTTATTTGTCAACATTTGTACTTTTTGACAGGGTCCCAGTGTGAGATGGCCATTCAAGTACCGTCTGAAATCTAGTAAGTGGAAACGAAGAACCTCTTTCTTATTTTTTTCCTTTATCTTATGAGCAGTTTTCGATTACCCTAACCCTGAGTGAGGTTGACAGGATAGATATTTTAAATATCACTGGAAAATAAATAGAATGTAATCTCTCATCACTGAATCTATCAGCTGAATATTTCTGGACAGTATCTAACTTCTGGGAGGATACCTTTAAAAAACGTAACCTCTGCTTCCAACATTAAAAACGTGAAGATAATTCTGACCCATGTAGAGTCCCATTTATGAGAGGCATTATTTAATCTTTCCTTTCATGATAGCCAAAATGAGGACTTTTGTTTTACTTATGAATCTAATTGCTCAGATGACTCCAACCTCTTTTGAAGTAGTCAATATTCTCATTTATCCAACTAGACTGGAAACGACTTGAGGATAGCCCAGAATAGTGCTTCTTTGAATATAGTAGATGCTTAGTAATTTGTAGGTCTCAGGACATTTAATTGATTTGATTCAGAATTTAAATTTAAATTTATAGTTTATATGTATATATTATGTATACATCATGTAAATATATGTATATATTATGTAAATCTATAGTTTATATGTATATATTATGTATATTACCACTAATAGCCATGTAATTTTCAATTCAGAATTCCTATGATTGGTTTGCAGGCTTTGGATTTTTTCTAGCTTTCATATAACCAACTTCAAATAGGTAGGCAATATTGGCAATTTTATATAAGAAATAAATCTCAGAATTTGGCTTTATAAATAGCAAATTCTATTGCCCTGATTGCAGTTTCATGAAAAATAGGTACAACTTTCTACTTTTTAGATAGAAAAGAGAGTCAAAGAAGTTCAGCAACTTGTTTTATATCATGTGTTTATTCCTCCTGGAAGGTATATCTTCTGTTTTTCTATGAAGGATTAATTTTACAATGTCTTAGTCCATATTCATATAATAAAGGTGGATTTTATCTGCAATATACACAAAAATGGAAACTTATTTAGGGTGTAGTTTTGTTTTCAATACAACACTCAGGTTTCTATTACTAAAGTAAATTATTGAAATAATTATTTGTCTGGATAACCCATATACTTATTAACTCTTATTAACTTTTTTTCTGAAAAGGCAGATTTTTTAACTAAAATTCTTATGCTTTGGGGGGACCATTAGAGACAAAAGTATCTCTTACACATGGCGTCAGCCAAAAACTACACACACGTAAAATTGTATTTTCCTCTACTTCATTGTCAGAACTCTGGCAGAGTGAATGGCTACTGAGAATTTACAGAAACCCTTTCTTGTACAACTTGAGTGAAAAGTGAGCTAGTTGGTTGACTTAAAAAGAATCTGCTTAGGCTGGGCACGGTGGCTCACGCCTGTAATCCTAGCACTCTGGGAGGCTGAGGCAGGAGGATTGTTTGAGCTCAGGAGTTCGAGACCAGCCTGAGCAAGAGCGAGACCCCTGTCTTTACTAAAAAAATAGAAAGAAATTAGCTGGACAACTAAAAATATATAGAAAAAAATTAGCTGAGCATGGTGGCACATGCCTGTAGTCCCAGCTACTCAGGAGGCTGAGGCAGGAGGATCGCTTGAGCCCAGGAATTGGAGGTTGCTGTGACCTAGACTGACACCACAGCACTCTATCCTGGGCAACAGAGTAAGACTCTGTCTCAAAAAAAAAAAAAATTAAATTAAATTCCTAACAGATCGATGTGACCAATAGAACAATATTTTTCTGTGTTCAAGCAGAAGTTTCCAACCTGCAGAGATAAATAAGAGGCTACGAAGGGATTGAAAGATTAGAATAACATGGTAAGAACAAAGGACTGTAGAACTTTCATTGTTAAAAAGCAGGTCATTGGCATAAAGAGATTAAAAATTGGGTATTTGGAGGTTTTAATATTTGAGGAGGGGCAAAGCTGACAAGGTTCAGGGTTGGCACTGGGAATGAGTGGAAATTAAGGTCATGGAAATTGAGGAGATGCAGGCCCATTCTGGGTATTTCTATGAGTCATTGGCATCGATTTATAGCTCTTAATTATCACTTGCTTGAAGTTACACAGCTAGTAAGTGCCAGAGTTAGTATTCAGTCTCAGGTGGTCCAGCTCTGGAGCCTTTAATTTTAATCACTATGGTATCTTGAATCTCTATATAAGGATGATGCAGTAATGATACAATATAGGCAATAGGAAATCAAGAGAAGGAATAACATCTGGTCCTGTTGCTCATGGGAGATGAGAAAATGAGCTACTCCCACTGGAGAAAGATGCCCTGAAAGAGGGTCCTCAGCGCAGAGTTATAATTCCAGCCACGTCGCTCTGCAAAACATATTGAAACATACAGTATGTATGTTTCAATGTAGCTACATTGGAAATGGGGTTCAAAAGGAGGTTTTTAAAAAAGAGTTGGAAAGAGAGATTTAACAATTATAAGAAAATCCAGGGTGGACTATGCTTTCCCATGAAATTGAAAAAGGTGAAAGGAAGAAGAACAAAAGAATAAAGAAGAATGCAGAGGAGAACAGAAAGGCAGGTACAAAGGATGGGAAAGAAGGCACATAAGCTCTGTGTTGTTCACAGGGACACAGATTTTAAATAAACTGAGACACAGACATATTTTATTTATCTGAACATCATGAATATCTATTTTGCAACCTCTGAGCTGCCAGAACTCTTTTCTTTTCCTGGTCCCTGATTAGCTGGTACATCATCTGAACGATATGTGTGGTTCGTCAGAAATATACAGTTCATACTTTGGGGATTTTTGCATATGGCTCGTGGTGAGCATTCAATAATATTTGTTGAATCTGAATCTAATACAACCTAATTTAACTCTCTGCTTATTCTTTTGTTTGGGGGAACTGGGATAAGGGACGATAGTGGAGAAGGGGTAGGTAGAAAGTTCAAGACGAGTAGGAAAAGTAAAAGGGAAGACAAAAAACCTGATGGCGAACAATTTCCACCTGACTCTGAAGTGTACCATTTCCACTGAAAGCATGGAACAAATAGAAAGAAAACATCTAAAGATGTAGACAGAGTGATGCACTATAGTCTCGTTCAGCAGAGAAATTCCTGTCAAATTCCTTGACAGAGAAATGAGAAAAGTTTGCCACAGAGGAGGAAGAAAAGCCCAGAGAGGATGCTGGTATCAGGGAAACCTACCAAGAGAGTTTCAACAGCAGTCATGTGGTCAGAGGGTTTGAGGATTAAACAGTAACCATTGGCTTTGTCACTTAGGAGGTTACCTTGTCCTTACAGGGAACTTTCAGTGCAGTGACAAGGTGAAAGTCAAGTGACACTGGGTTGAGAAGGGAATTAGAGGTGGAGGAATGTTAGAAGGTATAGACTACTCTTTTAAAACTTAGATCTGGGCCGGGCGCTATGGCTCACGCCTGTAATCCCAGCACTCTGGGAGGCTGAGGCAGGCAGATCGCTCAAGATCAGGAGTTCGAGACCAGACTAAGCAAGAGCAAGACCCCGTCTCTACTAAAAATAGAAAGAAATTAATTGGCCAACTAAAAATATATGTAGAAAAAATTAGCCGGGCATGGTGGCGCATGCCTGTAGTCCCAGCTACTTGGGAGGCTGAGGCAGGAGGATTGCTTGAGCCCAGGAGTTTGAGGTTGCTG
>CAUYRT010041216.1:0-60758 GCA_963574885.1 Lepilemur ruficaudatus
AGAGGTCTATTCAAGTCTTTTGCCCTTTAAATTTTCTTGTAGGCGTTAAGAGATTTCTTTCTTTCTTTCTTTCTTTCTTTCTTTCTTTCTTTCTTTCTTTCTTTCTTTCTTTCTTTCCTTCCTTCCTTCCTTCCTTCCTTCCTTCCTTCCTTCTTTCTTTCTTTCTTTCTTTCTTTCTTTCTTTCTTTCTTTCTTTCTTTCCTTCTTTCTTTCCTTCTTTCTTTCTTTCTTTCTCTCTTTCTTCTTTCATAAATTCTGGATAGTAGACCCTTGTCATATATATGGTTTGCACATATTTTCTCCCATTCTATAGGGAACTGTTGTCTTCACCGTCCTTTGATGCTCAGAAGTTTTCAATTTTATGCATCCAAATTATCTATTCTCTCTTTTGTTGCTTGTGTGCTTGGTGTCATATCTAAGAGTCCATTGCAAATCCTAGCTTGTGAAGATTTTTCTCTATGTTTTAGTCTAAGAGTTTTATAGTTTTAGCGCTTTCATTTAGGCCTTTGATCTATTTTGAGTAAATTCTGCATACAGTGTGAGGCAGGGGTCTAACTCCATTCCTTTGCCTGTGCTTATCCTGTTGTCCCAGTACCTTCCTTTTTGGGGGTGCTTGCTTCTTCAGGCAGAACCCAGATTTTACTGTTTTCTCGGTCTTTTTTGGTGCCTGGGCCAGTGCCTAATACACTGACTGACCACTGACTGAATGAGTGAAGGCCTGTGCCTGAGCCCTCTGTCCTGTCCCAAGAGCCAGCTGCTGCAAACAGGAGTCCAAGGGCTGAGTGACTGGGTGTTCTCTTTTGATCCATAGGTGCAGCCAGCGTCATCGTGGGCCACCCTCTGGACACAGTCAAGGTACAGTAGCATGCTTCCCACCACCTCTTGGAAAGAGGCCTGGAGCTGGCCTGCCTCGGGGACTGTGCTTGCTGTGTCTGACCCCAGAGTCTTCTGCCCAGGCAGGCTCTCTGTTGCCAGCTTAGGAGGTGGGGTGCTGGGAGGCCTTGTTTGGAACAGCTTTGCCCTCGTTACTTGGCAGTGACTTTGTTTTTGTGAATGTCCTGCCTCTGCCTACAGGTTCTCATGAGTTGGTTGGGGAGGAGCCAGAGTCATGGCATTGTCCTCCTCCAGAGCCCTGCGGAGCTGAGGAATCAGGAAAGCCTTCTAGTGTGAGGTGGTGGCATCTGAACCCCAGATTTAGGGATGAGTTTCGGGTGGTTCAGGCACAGGGCGCTGCATGGGCAGAGGGACCGAGATGGGGATGCTGGGGGTGGGGCTGTGCTCGTGCATCAGGTTTCTGATAACAGTTGCGGAACGGGAAAGATGGGACAGCACCTGGTCCTCAGAGGACTTGAATGCCGGTCAGGACTTCGGGCCTAGGCTGGAAATGGGAGCCCATCATAACTTGGTGATGGGAGGTGGGGACTCTGGAGCTGGCAGGGTGTGCCTGGCATTGGGACCATCCAACCCCGTTGTTCTGGGGGTGTTCCCCAGAGAGGGGCAGGGGCTTGTCTCAGGTCACACAACAAGTTAAAAACTGAGGACTGAGATGCTGCAAAGAAGCGTTCTTTGACCCCACGGCCACCCCTGCCACCCAGTGGTGAGCAGGACTCAGAGCCACGCCCGGGGAACATGGCCATAAATGCTGCCTCCTGGCCCCCCGACGGACTCTCACATCCTCGTCTGGAGTCCTGGCTGGACGGCGCACAGAGAGAACCCCTGGGCCCTTCTCACCTGGCTCTCGCAGTTCCCTTTCTCTCCGTCTTCCTGTGTGGTAATGGCTCCTCGTAGGCCGGGGCCCAGGCCTACTCTCTTCTTCATGGGATCAGCCTACTTGTCTTACATATTTGAAAAAAGCCCTCTGAGTAGTAAGGGTGGTGTTGAGGGTGCCCAGGGCTGGTCCTGACCTAAGGGGCTGGCAGGCGGGGCCAGTGCTGGGAGATGGGCACAGTGGTGAGAGAAACAGGCTTAGTGCATCCCGTGGGAAGGTGTCATCTTCCCATTTTATCTAGGAGGAGAGCAGCGTTCAGGAACCTGCTCCAGCCCCCAAAGCCCGGTACGGCCCTGCCGGGGCTCAAGGCCCCAAAGGGAACTTGGCTCTCGGCCAGTCTGCCTCGCTGGTCAGCGCCTTGTCCACATACAGAGCCCCTTGGAACAGATGGGAGCCCAATAGACGTTCCCTGAATGGAGGAAAGTTGTCCCAGCGATGCTTCCTAAAAAAAAAAAAAAAAAAAAAAAGGCATGCTGTTGCTGCTAGCCTGTCCCCCTGGGGAGCAGCCCGCAATATTCTCAGCCACAGTGGATGGTCCTGAGCTCTGGCGTGGCCTCACCTTCGGAAATCACGCTCCAGGCCGCGCCTGCCCTCGGCCGCTGAGATCCTCCGCTGTTTGCGTTGCAGCTGCCGAGGACTGTGCCTCCTCCTTAGGCACTGGGAGCTCGGAACCCAGGAACCTGAGGAACACAGAGCTGGGACACAGGAGGCGTGTAGGGAAGGGCCAGGGCTGCTGTCAATGCCAACGCTGGGGCGATCCTGGCAAGCGCAGCCTGCCCAGCCTCCCCTGCCCCTTTCCTGGCACAAGAGCTGGTGAAAGCTGGAGTGCTGGGGTTCGGTTCTCAAGGGGCCCTTGCAGAGAGAGAGGGGCTCTCAGGCCCTCACCAGGTAAATGCTCTGTGGCTATTTTCACAAGATGTGGGACATATACGGCATTTGCAGGGAAGTGGCTTGAGGCTTTGGGTTTGCAAAGCCTGAAATCACACGGTCACTGTCAGCAGTGGAGCTCAGCACTTATTGAGCACGACTGTGTGTACTGCACAAGACCAGGTTATCTCATGGCAAATCTGGTCCTGATGGTTGATGCCCCTGCAGGCTGGTGGTGCTTAGACTTCAGGGTGTATCAGACTCACCTGGGGGTCTCAGGGTCCACATCTCTTTGAGACACTGGTCCAAGAAGCCAGGGTAGGGCTGCAAATGCATGAAAAATAAGCTTAGCTCATAAAGGGACTCTGTGGCAGGGCTTCTCAGGGCCACAAGGGCTGGTCTAATCCCTGAATTTACTCCCAGGGCAAGTGGCAAGGCCTTGGGCCACCGGCTGAGCAGAGGCGGCAATCAGTCTCAGGCCCCTGGGGGGGTATGTCTACTCCCGGGAGGGCTGAGACCTCTGCTGCCACGAGGATCGTCTTGGGCAGAAGAGGATAAAGAGTCTGGTTTGTCAGGAAGTAGCAAAACGCCAAGCACCTGTTCAAATGCCTGAGAGAAGGTGGTGGAGGGAAGCTGGGCGGGCTGGGTGAGAAGGCTCGCTAATGTGCCATTGTTGGGGGTGTGAGGAGGATGTCAGAGGGGGAAGGTGCCACTGGAGCCAGCCTGGAGACTCCGTGGGACAGAGGTCAGGCACTCACCTGTCCGTGGCCCAGTACCTGTCTGCCAGGTGCCGTAGCTGACCTAGGGTCTGAGAATTCAGCAGTGAGGGAGGCAGGCAAGGGGACAGATACTTTTAGGACAGTGGTAGATAATAATTAGGGGACGCAATACATGCACAAGACATTTATAGGAAGTGGTAGGTGCTAGGGGATGATAGCACAAGGCAAAGGCAGAGGCTGTGATGAGGGGCTTCCCTGTATCAGAGGGTCAGGGAGGGCCTCTCTGCAGGGCCTCAAATGGCACCCTGAGCCAGACACAGAGACCTGGGGTCAGAGTGCTTACGGCAGAGGGACGAGCTAGTGCAAAGGCCCGAAAGTGGCAACAGGCCTCGCTGTATGTTTGGAAACACCGAAGGCCAGCGTGTGTGTGGTGCACGCAGGGAGGCGAGCACGGGGTGCGGCGCAGGCGCGGGGAGGAGTCCAGGGAGAACGGGGCTGTTGAGCAGGCCACGGGCCTCGCCGCCTGCCTCCTGCCAGCCCTGCACCCCACGCCTTGGCTCCCAGAGCCCACCGAGGAGGGCTGTGTAGCAAGTTCATCTCTGAAAATCACTGCTGCCCGGAGGTCGGGCCCATGCCAGATGCTCCCCAGGGCTGGCCAGGCCCTTGGCCACCGTCCTTGCCTCTGTCGCAGCTGCGATGCCCACTGAGCTGGCCGGTTACCCTGCCAGGCTGGGCTTCCCGGTTCAGAGCACAGCCTAGCACAGCCCAGGGTGAGGACCTGCTAAGCGAGAGGCTGTCCTGGACCTCAGCCCGGCTCAGGTGCCTGCTGTATACTCTCCAGGGCTGGGCCCGGGGACACTTGGAGGACTCGGGTGCTGTCCTTAATGTTTCCTCGAGAGTGTGGTTGTTCCTGGCTCCCACCCTCCCGCACTCACCTGACCCGTTCCTAGCCCGCCGTCCGGGCTCGCTGACAAACCCGTCCTGTCCACAACAGCACCTGGTGGCCAAGCCAGAAGGACAGGCTTTGGAGCCAGCGGGCTCTGGGGCTGAATCCTGTTCTCGCCATTTCCTGCTTGCGTGGCCTTCTGCTAAACAGGGGACTAATCCCTGGCTTGCGGGGTAAATATAAGGCCAGGGAGTTGTTCCTGGTACCCAGTAGGCATTCGAAATTGGCAGCTGCCATTCTTTATCAACATCATTCCATATAAATTCAGTTTTTCTAAGTTACCACATCATGTGAAAATGTCCAGTGGGATTTCAACCAAAGTTGGAGAATGTGTATGATTGAAATGGTAAATACAATTCATTATGTACGTAATAAGGGGAACATGGGGACACCTCCCGAGGGGCCTCCTCAGCTGTGGACCTGGAGCTGCTCCTCCCAGGCGGCCCCTGTCCTCCCAGCCAGGAGCAGGTGACTGTGTCCCCAAGGCGAGGTTGACTCGAGGGGTTGGTGACACACTGTTGCTGAATTAGGCAGCAGAGATTTAACTGCAGACAACTGGGGGATGTGTTAGCTTCCTTGGGCTTCGAACAACTGAAATTTATTTCAGGAAGCATGGTGTCCAAATTCAAGGTGCTGGTACCTCCCGGAGGCTCTGAGGAGAAGCTGCCCTAGGCCGGGGCTGTGGGCGATCCCTGGCGTGGCTCAGCTCTGCCTCGGTCCTGCCGTGGCCTTGCTCTCTGTGTTGCCCTGCATCAGCTCCCCCTGTCCTCTCTAAGGACACCAGTCGTGGGACTGAGGGCAAGCTAGGGGGTGGAGGCCCCTCACTCTCTGAGCAGGCAAGCCTGGCTGCAGTCACCTGGGAAGACTCACTTCCTTCTCCCCGTCCCCTGAACCTCTGGAGGAGACCCCCTCCTGAGACCTGGCATTCAGCCTCTGTTCAGCCTGGGGACCTCCCGCTGGGGCATGGACCGACACAACACACGGCTGCCTCGGGTCCAGCCTGGAGCCTGGGCTGATGCTCTGTTGCACCCTGGAACATCTTTCTGGAACATCTTCCTTCCTTTTGGCTAGCATTTTCTCTGGAGTCCCTGTCTCCTGAGAAAGGCTCAGGCAAGCCTGAATAAGCCGAGATCCAGTGCTGGCCGCATCCTCTGGTCCCCTGTGACCCGGGGCACAGCACTTAACCTTTCTGAGCCTCGGTTCCTTGTCTACAAAGGGGGCAATAGCACCTCCCAGCAAGGCTGTCGTGAAGGTGGCTCATGGAGTCCCTGAGGGTATAGCAATGAGCGGATGACCCTGTCGTGATGAGTAGTCCCGTGGGGCGCAGGTGGGCAGACCAGTGACTTGCATGAGGTCCCACGGCTTGTCCATGGAAGGACTCAGCTGCAAGGTCCTGGGCTGCTGACCATGTCAAAGGCTCCTTCCCCTTGTGCTCAGCTGCCGGGTCGCAGGTCAGGGAGGCACGGCTGGTGCACTTAGGAGTGCGTGCCTGCCGCAGGGTGGCTGGGTGCTGGTCAGGGCTGTGCTGCCTGTAGACCACCTGGACCAGGCTGCAATGGGCAGCCTCATGAGCATCCCGGGGAGGGGGGGCTCCTTGCCTTGCTCCAGTGTAACCCCTGCCACCCCAGGCTGCTCCCTGAATGCCCAGTCCAGCCTTGGGAATGCACGTTGGCCCAGGACAGCCAGGGTGTGGCCTGAACTATAGGTCAGTGGGGGCCGGGGGCGGGCCAGACAGTGGTCCAGCTCACAGCACTGAGGCTCCAGCCAACTCACCCCCTGCCACTGAACGCTCATCCCTCTCTCCTTGTGTTTTCACCTCTGGGTCTTGAGAGCTTCAAGTGGGAGGGAAAGCCATGAACCGGAGGAGCACATGCTCATAGCACCCCTGACATGAAGACCATGGTGTTGGGCCCAATATCCCATGCAGGGCCCTGATCGTCAAGATGTGTTCACTGCACACACAGAGCCCAGGGCTCCCGCGCTCTATAAGGACCCAGGAAAGTGTCAGAGACCTGAGAAAATACTATGTAAAAAGAAAAGTGCAGAAGTAAAATGAATGCTTCACTAAATGTTTACAAAATGTAGCCTTGTGCTGAATAGTCAAATGCAACCCAACTTCCATGGAGATCTGTGTGAATGATATTTAATGTGGGATGCACATTAAATATATAAAATTAGATTTAATTTTATTGTGCTTGATATGATATGGGGCAGGTTTGCAAAAGTAATAGAGTCCAACAACTAAGCAAGTCTTAAAATGGCCTTGATTCTGCAGAACCAGGAGAGGTGAGAAGATAGTAGCAGAGCCCATCAATTCTCTAGGCCCCAAGTGAGGGCGGGGGGCTTAGTATACCCTCCTTGGTGGCTCTCACGGCTTCTTCCTACACAGGCGTGGCATGCCGTGAATGCTGAGAAGTGTTTTGGTGGAGAATTATAGGCTGCACATCTTAAAAGAAGTGGGACACTCTGAGACCAGGGTGAGGGTGCTCTGGGCTCTTGTGTGAGCCTACTTAGAGCCCTGTGCCTGTCGGCTGCTGCCCCTGTCACCACAGCCAGCCTCTGTCACAGGGCACCATGCCTTCACCATGCAGCCAGCATGAAGGGCCACTGTGCCAGGGCTGTGCTCAGCTCTGGGGCCGAGAGGAAAGTGAGACAGGAGGCCTGCCCTGGGGGGGGGGTGATCCAACATAAACCCCACATAATCAAACAAATAGGACCATTGCAACATTTCAGCTCAGACCCAGAAGCAGGAGCTGGGGAAAGAGCCTTCCAGGGGAAGGGGACAACAAGGGCAAAGGGCAGGGGGTGGGGAACAGTCACTGCTCGGGGACTGGGAACGAGCCAGGTGGTGGGCATGGTGGGTGAGGAGACGGCATGCAGGGGCCAGAGGCAGGTCATGCTTCCTCCGGAGCCTCCTGGGTGCAGGTAAAGAGTGTGAAATGCATTGTAAGTTTGGATGGAGGCCACTGAAGTGCCCCGGCTTCTCTGATGTTTGAGAACTAGCAGTTTGACTGCTATGTAGACAGAGGGAAGAAGTGTGGGGGAAGCAGGAGGCCAGGAGGGGGCCAGGCCACTGTCCCGCTAAGGATGCAGGGGTGCAGCCTAGGGGTGGTGGCTCTGGGGGCAAGAAGAGCGAGTCCCCCGGGGTATTTAGGAGGACAGAGTGACAGACAGCAGACAGGGTAGAGCCCCGGTTTAGCTTTTTGTCCGCAGGAGGCAAGGATCATACATCCCCTGGCGACCATCATTTTTGCACAACTAACTGGCCCTTCGTCCTTCTCAGCAAAATGGGCTTCTCTTGCACGAGCAGGTCTGAGGGGGCAAGAGAGGGTGGCAGGCGTGCGGAGGGCAGAGTGACAGCCTGGCCGGGACTGAAACCCAGCCCTCCGTCCTGGGGGGTCGCATTGGGCAGGGCCTCCCCCTCCCTGGGCGTCTTTTGGGGCCGTGGGGGTGTGAATGATCTCTGAGGGGCCGCCCTTGCCTCTCTCCGCAGGCTCGCCTGCAGGCTGGCGTGGGCTACGGGAACACCCTCAGCTGCATCCGCACCGTGTACCAGAGGGAGAGCGTAAGTGACCCCCGGCGGGTGGAGCGACGTGACATCCACATGGCCTGGGCCTCCCTCGGGCCTGGGGACCCGGCCGCAGCCCCCACCAGCGGGTCTCACAGCACCCCTCAGACACCACGCAGCACCTGAACCTACCCCGCCGCCTCCCGCAACACTGTTGGGGAGAAGAGCTGGCTCTGTGTGCACCCTCTGCGGGAGCTCTGAGGAATTCAGCACCCCAGTGTGGAAAATTTCTGCAAAAACAAGGTGACCTGCCAGGTTTTCAAAGCGAGTGAGTGGCTGGTAAACATGTGCCGACAGGCAGCCCCTTGCCTGGCGGGGCGGGAGCCAGGCGCTCCCAGGTCTGGATGCCGGAGCTCGCTGGAGACCACACAGCCTGGGGGTTTCTGTTCAGAGGGGAGTCTGAATAATACTGTGTAGACGAGGAGTCAGGCTCCCTTCTTGAGAATTAGCATGTGCTCAGGAAGACTTTCTACAGCCCCTCTTTGGGAAATTTAATTTAAATTTTACAACGTAGATGAAATATCCTGAATTAAAGAAAGGGTCAGGTGGTGGCCCCGTGGCAGCCGTGTGGCTTTTCCTTGAGCCACTGGAAATCGGCCCCATTGTCACCGTTGTCTCCACCAGGCTCCCTCCCAGCAAGCGCCTGGGTCTCGGATGCCTCCCGCAAGCGCCTGGCATGCCTTGTGCCAGGGTGTCGCTTTGACTCTCTTGATCCCTGCTTTAAAATCGGGATGAGCACCACAAACCTGGCACTTGGTGTCCCGAGGTGAGGCTGTGTGACCCCACGGTCCCCTGAGTAGCCGCTGATCCTCCTTTGGCACACGTCCCCCGCAGGGTCTGCCAGCCCATGTCCCGCTCCAGGGTGTCGGTGGGGACTGCGGGCAGTTTCTCTGAGACACAGCCGCCTGTGGCTTAAGCAACGTCCCAAGTTATCTGAAGGGCCTTGTTATGGAGGAAGAGCGGGAGCAGGGCGTGTGCGTGTGTGTGCGTGTGAATGCGTGTGTGTGTGCCATGCCCTGCCTCTGGAAGCCGGGGTGCAGCGCACATAGTCAGGACTGGCAGGTTTGTGCTTAGCCTGGAGTCTGCACCGTGGCTTGCCACTACTTCTTCATCTTTGGCACACATGTGCTGCCCTAACTCCTCCGAGGGCCTGTGGAATTTTCCAGGTTTCCTTGGAGCACCTGTGGTGTTCACTGAAAATGCAAAATAGAAAGGACCTTGGCCCCAGCCTGCCGCACCTCCCCCCCAGCCTCCCGCATCCTGTGCGTGCTCATAAGTCCTTCCCATGTCCTTCTGGGGCTCCCTCTCCAGATACGTCTACTAGGGGACACCCACGCTCAGGAGCGCCCATGTGCAGGCTGGCCCAGGTTCCCCTCGGGGGCCTGTGGGACCCCCTTCTTACCCCCACCCCAGACTTAGTGGGTTGTATCAAAATTGCCTGTCAGTTTGTCTGTCTCATCCCCTTGACCTGCCCTGCCTCAGTCTATGAGCCCAGGCAGGGCGGACACTGCTTCTTCCTGTCGTCACCCAGAGCTGGCACGTGGCACATCTCTGGAGGACGCTTTTGTTTGAGCAGCAGGTGAGGAGGCAGCGCGTGGTGCTTGGCCAGCCCACTGCCCCTCAGGGCTCTCAGGCCATCCCTTGGCCACAGCCACTCCCGCGGCAAGTGCGGGTTCCAGGCCAGGACGCTGCCACGCAGGAAAAAGAGGGACACGCAGAAGTCGGGTCCTCTCCAGAGCAGGAATGCCTCCCGGGCCGCGGCAGCCCTCACCCGCCTCTCTGTTGCATCGGCGTCTTCTCCTCTCTTCACCGACACACGGGCTCATCTGCCCTGTGGCGTCTCCCCCACCAGCCGGCAGGCTCCAGGAGGGCAGGGGGCAGGTGTTCTGAGGGAGGGCGAGGGCAGCCTCCGGACAGACGGAGGACCCCGGGGGCAGCCCAGGCCCTCATGCCTCTTCCCGCTGGTTCCCCACAGGTGTTCGGCTTCTTCAAAGGCATGTCCTTCCCCCTGGCCAGCATTGCCGTCTACAACTCGGTGGTGTTTGGGGTCTTCAGTAACACGCAGAGGTTCCTCAGCCAGCACTGCGGTGCGGAGCCCGAGGCCAGCCCTCCCCGGACACTGTCAGACCTGCTGCTGGCCAGCATGGTGGCCGGCGTGGTCTCTGTCGGGCTGGGGGCGCCCGTGGACCTCATCAAGATCCGGCTGCAGATGCAGACACAGCCCTTTCAGGCAGGTAAGAGGCCAGGGCACGGGAGCCTGGTGTCTGGGCCCTGTGGCCTTCCCTGGTTTGCCGGGTCTGGGAGGCGGTTGTCACTGAGCAGGGTGTGTACGTTGTCATGGAATAGTCAGTGGTGACAAGCGTGCCTCGGTGATGTCGCATGTTCGGTTCCAGACCACCACAATAAAGCGAGTCTCGCGATGAAGCGAGTCACACAAAGTTTTTGGTTTCCCAGCGCGTATGAAAGCTGCGTTCCCACTACACGGTGGTCTGTTAAGTGTGCAGTGGCGTTATTCTAAAGAAACGATGTTCATACCTTAATTATGAATACTTCATTGCTAAAGAATGCCAGCAATCCTCTGAAGCTTCAGCAAGTGGCAATCGTTTTTGCCAGTGGAGGGTCTAACCTTGGTGCTGGTGGCTGCTGACGGACCAGGGTGTTGGCTGCTGGAGGCTGGGGCGGCTGTGGCAACTTCTGAAAATAAGACAACGATGAGGTTTGCCACGGTGACTGACGCTTCCTTTCACGAAAGGTTTCTCTGCAGCACGGGGAGCTGTTTGATAGCATTTTACCACGGCAGAACCTCTTCCTCTCAAACCCTGACACGGCTCTGTCGGTTAAGTTTATGTGACATTCTGAATCCTTCGTTGTCATTTAGACTGTGTTCACATAGATTCCTTCTTTTGCTCATCGTAAGAAGCAACTCACCTGCTCAAGTTTTCTCATGAGATCGCAGCAATGCGGTCGCATCTTCAGGTCTCGAGCTGTTTCTGCCGCAGCCGCGGCAACTTTCCATCACTGAAGCCTTGAACCCCTCAGAGTCATCCGTGAGGGTTGGGATCAGCTTCCTCCAAACTCCTCTTAATGTTGGTATTTTGACCTCCTCCCGTGAAGTGTGAATGTTTTCAATGACATCTGGAATGGTGCATCCCTTCGAGAAAGTTTTCGGTTCACTTTGCCCAGATCCCTCAGAGGAATCTTTGTCTATGACAAACATGGCCTTATGAAGTGTATTCCTTCAGTAGTGAGACTTGGAAGTCAAAACGGTGCCGGAGCCTCTGGCTTCTCTGCTTGTGACAGGTGGACTGGAGGCCAGTGAGTCCCTCCTGGGTGTCTGTTAGCGGTGACCTGTGGCTGAAAATGTATAAGCTACAGAACATGGAAAGTAGAGGGAGCACATGCTCATCCTCCCAGATACAACGACTGCTAACACACGAATGCGTTTCCTTTTCCTGTTCTATATACGTAGATTATAGGTTTTAAGAGGTTGTGATCGTGCTATAGGGATAATTTCATATCTTGCTTTTAACATTATAGCATAAACATTTTCCATGTTATTAAAATAGCATATAAAATTAAATAGATGGCTAATATTTAAAATGGATATGCAATATTCCATCAAATACACACACATACACACATACACCCCACACATTGAGAGGATCAATATAGTATGGTAAGAATTCAGTCTCTGGAATTAGACTACCTGCTTCTAATTCCGCCTCCACCAAAGCTGAGAAACTCCGGTCAACTCAGCCCATGTCACCAAGCTTCAGTTCACTCATCTGCACAGCAGGCACGGGGCATCCCTGAAGAGCCCAGCACAATGTCTGGCATATCGAAAGCATGAAATAAATGTTAGCTGTACTCCAGTAAGTGTATTATCCAACCAGCTTTCCCTTGGTGAACACTTAGGTTGTTTACAGTTTTTCTTCTCTTGAAAATAGCGATGTGATCAGCGCATTTGGCCATAAACAGTTGCCTTCATTGAGGGTTATTTCCCGAAGTGTGTGGGCTCTTTGATTCATGAGTGGGTCAAAGGGTATAGACATTTTTCACATTCTTTGTACATATTGCAAACTCGTTATCTAGAAGGGCTTCACCAAGTGCATCAGCGCTTGCTGCAGTTTAATGGGGATTTCTGTCTAATGCTGAGGACCGTGGCACCGTAACCCACAGTCATCCCTCCGTGCAAAGTCTCCCAGCTCAGCAGAGTTTATACTCCTGGGGACTCTGCCACTTGGCAGGCAAGGAGGGGCTGGCCTGGGTTCCGCTGGCTGTGTCTTTTACAGTAAGGCTGCCGTGAAGCAACCCTCCTTTCTAAAGCTATCAGCCTTTGCGTGGCATAGGTAGAGACGGGGTGCCCTGCCGGGCCTGAGTTGGACGTCAGGGCTGTGTCCCTGGAGGCCAGGAGTCCCCCTGCTGCCTGAGCCTGTCCCTCCTAGAGGCTGATGGTTAATGACACTCATTCCTCCCCCATCTGGAGCTTTGAGGTCTGTGTTTCCATGAAAAGCCTAGCTTCTGTGTGGATCACAAAGCCATCAACGTAACAGGAGGGCAGAGTTTGGAGGATGAGAGGAGGACTCAGTATGAACTCCGTGCCTGCCTGCCCAGTCGTTGCACCAGGCTCAGCTGGAGGCCGGGCTGAGCATGGCGTGCGTGTGGATTCACTCTGTGACTCATTCACTCACAGGCATTTCCTGAGCGCCTGCTCTGAGCCAGGCAGAGTGGATAGAGAGGAGGTGTTGGGTACACAGCCGCTGCCTCCGGGGTGCCCACTGTCTAGGGTGGAGCCCGTCATGCACTGGAATGAGAAGGGCCCTATGGAAGGCTCTGGAAGCCCTCATTCTGGCTCTGTGGGTCAGGGAGCCTCCAGAAAGGAAGTGGCTGTCGACTGGGTCTTCGAGTTCTGGGTAGGATTTAGAGATGGGAACGTTGGGGCGGAGCAATGTTTTACACTAAGGGAACGACATAGGGGAAGATTCTGTGGCAGGAAAACGCAGGCGTGTGGGTGGGAAGCCCTTTGGTTAGCGCAGACACGCAATGCAGGAGTGGGGTGGGGTGGGGGGTTTGGAAGATGCAGAGTGAGTTTGGAAGAGCTTGGATGTCTTCGGCCAGGACGGCTTAGATTCTGTTCAGCAGAACTACACTAACAGTGGCAGTTAACAATTCTCGAGCCCATCCCGTGTGCACCGTGACAACGCCCATTCCATTATTAAATAATCACAGCAACCCTACAAAAGAGGTGCTATTATTATCTTTGTTTTACAAGTGGGGAAACTGAGGCTTGTGCTATGTAACTTGTCCATGCTCACACAGCTGCGAGATATTTTAGGGATTCTGTTAATCCATAATGCTCATGGGTTCTTGGGTCCCTTGAAATAACTCCAGGCTCCCAGTGTCCCTTCGAGAGCCCGCTAGCCTGATCTTGCTTGACCACAACACTTGTCCAACCAGCACATCCCTGGTGAGCACCCAGTAGGACCTTATTTGTGGATGGCTGATTTGTCAAGAATTTTCTGTAGAAACTGGGCTCCTGAGAAGTTATGTGTGTTCCCCATGCCACCCACATATGCGCACATAGCAGGGGAGGCTTGGGGGCACTTTCCCTTCCAGAGGTGGCCAGGCCAACCCTCCTTACCTGGTGGATCAGTGCCCAGCCATTGTGTTCCAGCTGCCTTTCCTGTTTTCAAGGTCGTGGCCCACTGAAGACATTGAACAGCATTGACTGGGAAAGGGACGGAAATGAGACTTCTTTGTGTCTGAGGAAGGCACAGTGACTTTCTGTGGCTAGGTTCCTGGGTTCTCAGAAGAGCGGTAGTGGCAGAACTGCGGGGACCTCAGCCGGTGTCCTGGCCACTCCAGCCCTCCAGCCCTTCTGAGGTGGGGAGTCCCCCAAAAGGTGACTGCAGTGGTACCTGTTGGAATTGGCCTAACCTGGACCACCCCCCACCAAAAAAAACAAAACTCCTTATAAAGGCACCTGCCTTCTAAGGGACTCCAGGCCCACATAGGAGGCCAGCAAGCAAGGCCCCAACACTTCACAGAGAGCAGCAGAGCCAGCCACCCATGGCATGGTGTCGCAGCAGCCGTGGTAGGGACCGAGCTGGAAAGGGCAGGGGCCCACAGGACGTGTTCCTTTCCAAACTGTGCAGGCCCTCCTCCACGCCTAGGAGCAGGGTAGGGGCCAATTTCATTGACTCTGAACATCCTGCCAGTCTTGGTACAGGGCCTTGAGCTGGCCCTAATGGAATTGGGGAAAACAAAGGAAACCGCAGGCATCCTGAGGTTTTGAGCTGTACAGTCTGCACCTCTCATGGTAAAAGGTAACATGCCCTTGATTTAGAGAGGGCCGCAAAAAACAGTCTCAAGGGCCAAGCATGCATGATGAGGAATGATCAAAGTTTGATTTATATTTTTATCCTCATTAGAGAATAAAAAATTCTAATTAGGGAAATTAAGTACATTTCATTTTAGAAGAAGATATCCCTAATGTCAACCCTTTGATACATACATGTACACCCCTGAGACCGAACTCGGAAGGTTCGGGAACAAAGGCCTGGGAGTCTGCGGTCCAGTGTGAGCTGAGCACTGATCTGGCGTCTCCTGTTCTTCCTCTGGTTCCTTTGACAGATGACACGCAAGCCCACAGAGTGCAGTTGTGCGTGTTTTCGAGAATCAGTTCCCAGTAACTTCCCAAATCAGCCTTTAAGAGTCATCAAAATTTGGTTTTCACAAACTACAATTGGTTCCCCGCCAGAGTCACCAAGTACTGTGAATTCAGTGCTCTCCCGAGGCTGGTTGCCATGGCTCCCAGGCCACATGTCCCCGCCACGCCCGGCCATGTGGCACCTGGCACCACACGGGTGGGAATCCTTGCTGTTTTCTGGAAGAAAGCTCCACTGTCCATTCATTGGCAGTGGTATCTTGAGCTGGTCATAGTTTTCCACTGCTCCTACTATTGCTATTGAATTAAAAATAAGTATTGGTATGAATTCATCATTATCATTTTACGTTTTTGTGACTTTGGGCCTAACCAATGGTGTTCCCGTGATGTATTTTTGAATCAGGTATATTAGGGCCTAAAATTACGATGACATAATTATGATGACATTCTGCTTTGTGATCCCGTATGAATCATCCATCCCTCTATGGCTGGTGCTGACAGACCCGTAACAACCACTGCCCCAGAGAAAGGTTGCATGACCCCTCACTGATCTCACAGGGCTCTTTCACCTTGAGAGTCAGGAGAGGGGAGGTGGGCTGTGGAATCTTTGCTCTGCCTAAGTGGACTGTGACCAAAACAGTCTGTCTTCAGTATAAGAAGTCCTTTTCTTAGTAGGGTGTGTTTGCGTGGGTTCCTGCAACTGTCAAAACTCGTCAACTGTACACTCAAGAGCTGTACGTTTTATTGAATGTAAATTCAACACCTCCACTGAAAAACAAACTAATAAAGACAAGGAAATGAGGCTGGAGAGGGAAAAGACCAGGGGCTCTTGAGAGTGATTGGTGCTCGTGGAAGAAGTGAGGATTAAGAGTGGAGAGTGGTCCAGCCAGGAAGGCACAGACGTGGTGTAATGACAGGGAAACGTCAGACAAACCCGGGGCCAGGAAGCTCTATTCACGAGAAGTGGGGCAGAGCAGGCTTCAAAATATCGTTGTAACAAAAAACAAAGACAGACTCTGGAAATGTTCCAGATTAAAAGGCTGGACTGTGCACTGGGGTGGGGGGCGGGGAGTGCTGACAAGGACGCCAGGATATCAGATGGCAATTCGATGACAGATAGTAGATTAGATAAGAGTCCACTCGGTGCAGAAGTACCAAACTGATAGCTGTATGACAGCTGAGTAAGACGCTATCAAGATCCGTAGGAACCGTGTTCCCAAGTATTCAGTGGTAAACAGCTAGGTTGCATGTCATCCTGAAATAGTTTAGAAAATAAAATTATGTGTGTTTGTGTGGGGAAAAAAATCTATGTGTATGCAAAGGCATTTCCTTGGGAAGAAAAGAAAAAGACGGACAGGTTTGCTTCCTGTTCGGGTCTTGCTGAGAAGCCGGTTCAAGGTTTGACAGGTGTTTTTCCAACCTCTGCACCTCCAGAGAGGGTTTTATCAGAACACGGTCCTTCAGTTAGGGACTCCTGACTCAGGAAACCCTTGACTCGTGGTCAGGTCACTGTTACCTGGAGATGAGCGAGGCCCAGGCAAAGTTTGGGCACAGGGACAATGACATCTACTTGGTCAAAGTGCACACACCACCGAGTGAGAAGGGAGGTGGGGAGAGACCCCACAAACGACAAGCAACGGAGGTAAAAGGTGAGCCACAGGTAAATCTGGGCAAAGGGTATACATGGGCTTTCTTTGTACCATTTTGCTTTTTGTGCTTTTTTGCAAATTTGGAATTATGTCCAAATAAAATTTAAAAAATATACAGATATTGGGAATGAAGGGGCTGGAAGGAGTCCCAAGGGCTTCGCGGTATAAACTTGGGGCGCTTCAGAGCTACGTCAGTGTCCTGGTGATGGGCGTTACCATGACAGTTCTACTGCTTTAATCTCAAGCCATAAAAGTTAGATTGCTTATGTTGCAAAGCTGGGAGAATGCGCAAGAATTTCCTTATTGCTTACCTTGGAGGGAAAAGGGAAAAAGTACAGGTGTTTTGTTGACAAGGTCAGTGGAGGTTTGGCAAGTGTGTTCCCAATCTCTGCGCTTCCAAACAAACAAGGTGTTATCAGGACATTCTCCTTCAATCAGTAACTCCTGGGAGCCACTATCTACCCACAACTGATTCCTGAAAACCTTGACTCCTGGGTCAGGTCCGTATTACCTGGAGATGAAAGTGCTCCAGGCACAGTTGACACATCCGGACAATGACGTCTGGTCTGTCTCGTGGCGAAATTTCCCAGGATGAGCAGGTTTGGGAGAGGGCCAGGCGCCAAGGGACCTTTCCGTGGGCTTTCAAAGGCCACGGACTCTGACTTTGTTCAGAGGTGCCTTGTACCCCCAGAAGTGTCTGTCACCCCTGCTCACCTCCTGTCAAATCCAGTGGGGAAGCGGTGAGCAGGACTCTGTCTCCTGCCCACGCTGTGGTCGGCCCAGCGGGGATGGCAGGGATTTACTGACACCCCCACCCGCAGATGGAAACTACAGCGTGAGCTGGTCCGAGCACACTTCACCTCTGCTGCTTCTGGGTGAGTTAAGGCACGGGTTGTGCTTTCCTCCCAGTGCCCATTTTGGACCGTGGAGTCGTGAAGCCGAATGTTTGTCCCTAAACTTCCCATAAAGATGGGACTGCTGGGGGCATGGAAGCTTAACCCCGTGATGAACACGGTTTGCTTGTCTGCCAGCAGGTGTGAAACCAAACCGGCCACTGTGGGCAGGAGGCGAGATAGGCTCATGGTCACAGGCAAAGTTCACCCTATTTCCTTCCTGGTCATGGCAGGTTTTTACAATGCCTTGGGATGGGAAAGTTGAGGGCAAGAGCCCACTTTATCTGCATTGGGACTGGAAGGTCTCTTTGTACTAAAGGGTCCGTAGCAAGGCGAAGAGGAACATCAGTGGGGGAGAGATGCAGAGTCCCTGCTGGCTACCTGCCTAGAAGGAGCTAGGGACAGACACAACACCTGGTCTGCCAGTGTGGACCTCCCGGGGTCAGACAAGAAGACAGCAGCCCTGAGCCTCTGAACTTTGAGGGCCAAGGGCGCAGCACTGTTTGGGGTGCAGCCTGCCCAGGGCTGGCGAGAGTCGGTGAGAACACACCTTCCCACCGCAGCCTGTGGGTCCCCCATCACGTCATGCCGGCCACCTCGGTCTCAGTCAATAACTTACTGGGCCACTCCAGTGTTCCGGTCACCACGCTGAGCTCTTTACATGTATGACCTTATTTATACTCATGACAGCCTGTCCCTTTTTGAAAGATAAGGAAACCGAGGCTGAAAATGCTGACCTGCCAAGGTCAAAAGGCTCGTGAGTGGCAGAGCTAGGATACGCAGCCAGGACGGTCTGGCCTGTACACTCTTTGTCACGCTGCACACAGGTACACGTGTGCGCACACATACAGCGTGTTGGATCTTCTAGCCTCTGCTTCAAGAAAGAGCCTGGTGTGCCTTGTCGTAACTGAGCCTAGGCGTTCTGCAGGCATCTCTGCTTAGAGACACGTTGTGGTTGTTGACCAGAAAGCTCTGGAAATCCTGGGCAACTGGTGTTTTGTCCCGTGGTTGAATTGTCTTCAATCTGGCTGAGCATGTTGGCAGCGGCTCCTTGCTGGGACCTCAGGATCCTGGTTTCAGCTGCCAAGAAGGTCAGGAGGTTTGGTAAAAAGCCAACGGGCCTCGTGACAGGGACCTGTCAATGAGCCGGGCTGGAGCCAGGGAATGGCCAGGCCCTTACCCTGCAGATCACTCACCATCTTCTCCTCTGTCTTTGCAGCCAACCTCAGTCTGAAGTCCAGGGTGGCGGCTCTGGGGGAGCAGCCAGCGTACCAGGGACCTGTGCATTGCATCGCCACCGTCGTGAGGAGCGAGGGCCTGGCGGGGCTGTACCGCGGGGCCAGCGCCATGCTGCTGAGGGACGTCCCAGGCTACTGCCTCTACTTTATCCCCTACGTGTTCCTGAGCGAGTGGATCACACCCGAGGCCCGCGCGGGCCCCAGCCCCTGCGCCGTGTGGCTGGCGGGCGGCGTGGCAGGTAAGGGCAGCGGCAGCGGGAGCCTGTCCCTGCGCCGGGCACTGCGGTGGGGACAGCTGGGAAGCCTGCTATGCCCTTCCCAGCCCGAGGAAGGGCAGGACACAGGCAGCCACTCCCCCAGCAACTCCTTGTGAAGCGCCTCCTCCGTGCCAGGCCTGGCAAGGCAGGGGCAGGGGTAGGAGTGGGGAATGGCTCCCACGTTCTCTCCTCACCCCCTTCCTGCCAGAGCTATGGGGATGGCAGTCCCCATTTGGGCTCATCCTACTCTCAGGCAACACATATATTTTGAGCACACACTCTGTGCTCCGAATTACTGGGCTTTGGGCAGCAAATCTGTTATCATTGTTCGCCTTCATTGAATGTCAGCACGCTGCAAACCTTTCTAATCTGAGGATGTAATTAGTTCTATAAGGCAGGAATCCATCTCCCCATTTTACAGATGAGAAAACTCAGGTCCGGGGATATTGAGCACCCGACCCAAGGTCTTATAGCTAGTGCTGAGAGTAGAGCAGGGGCTCTGCGGTCAGAAAGAGCCAAGGTCAGGTCCACACTTTGTGACCGTGGACTGGTTACTCAACCTCCCCACTCAGAACCCTGCACCACGTCCCCCTTCGTTTAGGGCAACAGTCAGTATCCGTGCAATGGTCCTCCCTGCTGCCCCCCAACCTCATTCCTGCCACCCCCTCCTCACTCCCTACTGCCACTAGACCTTGCCCGGCTCTGCCTGCCACAGGGCCTTTGCACCTGCTGCTCACACTGCTTGCTTAGAGCTGACAACGCGGAGGCCACCGCGGACTTTGGCAAGAGCCTCTTTGGTGGAGAGGCGGTATCAAGAGAGAAAGGGAGGAAGGGACTCGGAGAGCCCGAGTGAATGTGACAATTCTGGGGGCCTTGGCTGTGCTGTGGTGAGGGACAGGGAGGTGGAGCTGCAGCCCCAGGGGCACGAGGAGGTCAGGAGAGGACCGCTTCCCAAGGAGGTGGACACCGTGTCCTGTCTGCTGCTAGTGGGAAAGCTCCCGGGGCAGAGGAACACTGTTATTCCTGCCCCTCCTCCTCCCTCGCCGGAAAGTTGGAGCAAACACAGCGAAGCCCAGGTCTTAGCCACGATGCCTGCCCTCTGCACTGCGGCCGAGGCCCGTCCTGTGCTGGGGCCTGCGCGAGCTCAGTCGGACTCCTGGCCGACAGGATGGCAAGTCCCCTCGGCTGTCATTCCCGGGGAGGGCAGACGTGCATGGCCCGGCGCTCAAATCTCCTTTTGTGATGTCCTCGCCCGGGGCTGAGGACAGAGAGGGTGGGACGTGCAGGGGCTCCCGGAGGGCGAGAACAGGCGGCCAAGGGGTCTGGGGGGGCAGGCTGGGGCTCCGTGGGGAGCTGCTGGGCAGAGTGACAAAGCTTTGCAAACCAGCCGCCCTGGACTTTGACATCACTTTGGGTCTTTTTGCCCCTCACCTGAGAATGTGTCAGTTTCTATGTTTGTACAATAACCTGATTTTCCTTGAGCTCTTTGCCTGAGCTTATGCAGTGAGGACGAACCAGGGGCTCGTGGTCCCAATGCTATTCCACATATTTGGAGAAGAGCTTGTTAAAAACCCTGTTCCTGCTTCCCCCTCCCCCCAGTCCCTAAGCTGCCGCACCCTGGTCTCCCTCTCCTGGTGCCCCGGGCAGGTGCCGCCTGTTACTGGCTCTCCAGTGGCGGCTGCGCAGAAAGGCCGGCCGCAGCGCGCACTGGCCGTGGGGCGGTGCGGCGCTCAGTGCTCCACGCTCGCGAGTCCGCTTGGTCCTCACCGCAGCCCCGTTTTGCAGACCGGGGGCCCGAGGCTTGGAGGAGGGAAGAGACTTCTGCCTGGCCCGCGGGGAGGACGCATCAGAAACAGACTCGGCAGGTTTTAAGCCTGGGCTCTGTCCCTTCCCCTAGCAACTGAGTAAGTTTCTGAACGGTGGAGGTTTGCAACCGGCCAGCCCCCGACACCCGTTTCTCTCTCTTTGCAGGGGCAATTTCTTGGGGGACAGCCACTCCTATGGATGTCGTGAAAAGTCGGCTCCAAGCTGACGGGGTTTATTTCAACAAATACAAAGGCGTCCTGGACTGTATCTCCCAGAGTTACCGGAAGGAAGGTCTTAAAGTAAGCCCACGGGGGTCCCGCAGGGTCGGTGCCAGTCCCTGGAAGGTGGTTCAGACGTCGGGTGGGAGTGTGTGAGGCTATGGGAAGGGACTTGGGAGGCTGCGGGGCTTGTGGTTATGCACAAGTGCACTTCACCTGGGTCGTCTTGTAGAGTCCTCACCAGCTGGGAGAGGCGGTAGGTGTGCGGCCCACCTGGTAGAGGTTCAGAGAGGGTTGGTAGCCTGCCCGCGGTCACACAGCTGGTACATGGTGTAGCAGGGGCCTGGCCCTGTCTGTTGTAACCACTGTGCACCTTCCCATCAGGATGGGCTGGGCAGTGCTTTCTCTCTCACTGCTTGGGGCCACCCACCCTGCCTGTTCCCAGTGGGAAGTCCCAGGGTCACCTCCCCAGCTCCAGGCTACCTGGACTGTCTTGTGCTCTCCCACCCGACCTGAGCCCAGGTCTCAGCTGTGGAGTCAGCCTGCGCCCTGGTTCCCCAGGCTCTGTCTCCTCTGGTCTCCTCCCTACGGCCCAAGAGCTCATCCCAACACGTACCCCTTCCCACCACCAAACTGTCCCAGAATGACGGCCGGACTGCCGTGTCCGGTGTCTGAAGCTTAACAGGCACGTCACCCTCCAAAGAAACCACCATGCTTGCTCTTCCTGGAACGGGGCCCTTGCTGTCTTGGTGTGGCCCCCACAGATGGTTCAGAGTAAGGCCCGGTCACCTGTGAGCTGGCAGAGCCCAGGCAGGTGCCTTCACCTCCCAGGGCCCCGGTTTTTCCGAGGATGATCACCCCTACCTCGAAGGACTGGGTGTGTGGGGGTTAAATTAAACTAGGCACATAAAAAGTGCCTGGTCCAGGGCATAACCCGTGGGAAACACTTAGGAGTCAACCGTTTCTCATGGGCGTAGTGACAGTGTTACCAGTATTAGTTTTGCCAGCGCCGGCGTTACTGCTGAGTTCTGGGCCTTTTCCCACGTGGCTGCCTTGCCCCACGCCCTGCTGGATGAGTCTGAGCCGGCCTGCCCGGCCCCACACAGTCCTGCACCTGTCCCCAGAACCCGTGTCCTCTGCTGCTGGTCTCCTGACGCCCTCGTGGTGCTTCTCACCCACCACCATGGACGGCAGTTACTTCTACACCCGCCTCTTCTCCTCTTCTTGCGGCAGGTTCCCTAAGGTCCTGTTTTGCTTCCTCCCCTGACTTGGGGGAAGATCCAGGGTGTCGGATGAGCCAGTGTTGAGGGCAATAGCTAATGTGTGTGCGCAAGGGATCAGATCCAAGAGCTGGATCCGAGGGCCGCATCCACGGCACAGAACGGCCAGAAGTCAATGTCAAGTCCGGCCCTCAGTGTTCGATAATCAATCACTTCTGCAGAGGGTGGGGCAGTCTGATTTGACAAAGCCTCCTGGGGAAAATGCGTAAAGGCTGTAGTTTTCGTGAGTTAAATATTAATTTAACAGATGATTATTTTTAGAGCACCCGGTTATGTGACAGGCTCAGTTCTAGGAGCTGGAGGCAGAGCAGTAAGCGAAAGGGACAAAGCCCATGCTGTGATGAAGGAGCCAACGGTGGAACCGGGTCCCAGGGCTGCATTAATAGAAGTATAGTCGGTAGGGCGAGGGAGGTGGAAGCCCCTTCCCTGATCAGATCACAGCTGGCATGTTGCATCCACCTCTGGTCACCACCCAGGAAGCAAGACCCTGATGGTGCCCCTGGAATAAAGGCCAGGAGTTGGACATCACAGCGTATGACAAAGTCTGGACACTGGGACTCTTGTGATATGGAGGGAGCTTCATTTCTGTCTTTACGTTTTCAGGATGGATAAACTCAGAGCTTCCCTTTCTCATTATTTTAGATTCTTTTTTTTTTTTTTTTTTTTTTTAATAAGGGCTGCTCTGACAGAGGGATGAAGCCCAGGTACAGCTTCAATTGTCTTGTGTATTTTCCTTTAAGTAGAAGCAGTTTGTGATTCAACCAACCAGTAGAGAGGGTCATAGAATTTCAAACAGGATGCTCTGTTTTTATTTGAGATATTTTTGTCTGCTTTCCCAAATGGGTCATAATTCTAAAAAGCCTATAGAGGTAAAACATATTGCTGATTTTATTTCCTTCAAAAATTACCGTGTTCTGTAAAAAATGAAGTCCCGGAAGCCAGCTGAGACCAGACGATGAGTTTCCTAATGTCGACAGCGTTTGGTCCGCAGTGTTGATTCGGAGACAGGTTTTAAGTCGACACAGCAATAGTCAGCTTGATTGCCCCCCCGTTGACCACATGTTTCAAGAGTAATTGTTAAATTGATTATTAATTCGTTAAAAAAAATAGGTAATATAAGAAAATAGGAAGCTTCCAAAAGTACGAGAGACTATACTGTCTCAATGTGCCCCCTGGGTCCCTGTCCTCTCTCAAAGGCAATTACCGTGAAGAGTTTCTTGAGATATGTCTTTAAAAATATTCACAGCATGTGCAAGAATGTATGTACGTGTGTATGGATATGTGCATGTTTGGATATGTGAGTGTTTACTCACAAATTGTGATGTAAAAACCCCCCACAGTCCTGGAAAGCCAAGTTGTCTCGAAGGCGGATTTCCAGCAGCGGCAGGAGGGGGAGGCAGAGAGCCCTTCCCGGCCCGAGGGTGGTGCCAGGTCCCCGACGACGGCTTGGGCTCTGCCCTGCGCGCGGGGCTCGCCTCCCCTAACATTCCCTCCTGTGGCCCACGGAGGCAGGGCACAGCCAAGCCCGTCACCATCCAACCTGTCCTCACTTTCCTGCGGCAGAGGATCTCAGTGATGATAAAGGACTGTAAAGGAGCAAAATAATGACGGAGGTGCCCAGTTGGAGCAGCCCTTTGTAGCCCACGTAGGGATCATCAGTGGTGTGGCCTTTGGGAAATCAAAAGTCCACGGCCCTGGGGGACGTCCCCGAGTGAGAGCGGAAGCAAGGCCTAGTAGCTGTAGAGACATTCTCTGCGCGCCGTGAGGACTGTGTCCAGGCGCACGGGCCCTGGGTCTGGCTTGGAGCTGCCACCTGCAGTGGAGGAGCACCTGCGCTCTTTAGCTCCGTGGGGGGGCTGCTGTGGAGGGCGGGGACAGCGCCACGGGGCTGGAGGAGAGACCCAGAGGTTGCAGGTAGGCAGCTTCCAGAGGCGCCGGTGGCCCTGTGGTGCTGCCTCTCGGGGGTCTGGAGCCCTCCTCCCTCTCCAGGAAACCCCCACTGCTCTCTGAGCTCAGAGACTCTTCCTTTTCACGTCCAGGAATTCATTCATGCATTGCTCGTCCGTCCGTCCACTGGTCATTTAATAAGTGTGCGTAGAAGTCTGCTCGGGGCCAAGCACTTGCAGAGGCAACCCATATACACACAGTACTCTCTGCCCTGTCTGAGATTATTAGTGGGGGGACAGACAAGTCCCTGGCACTTGGAGAACAGCATGAGGGGTGCTGGGATGGGAGAGACACAAAGTGCACACAAGGTGACCGGCCACACACCACTTTGGGTGGCCGTGGGAGGACTGCCAGAGGCTGCCTGCCAGGTCTGGGGAGACCCCCAGGCGGAGGGTGCCAAGAGAGGCCCAGTGGCTGGAAAGTGTTAACCGGCCCAGAGAAAGTGCAGGGCAGAGCGAGTGAACCTTGTGAGCCAGGGAAGGGTGTGGCCTTGGCCCTGGGCGGTGGGGAGCCATGGAGTGGGGGGACCCAGGCTGGAGGCTGTGTGTTCTGAAAGCTCAGAGGTAAGAGCCGCAGGTCTGCACTGTGTTTGCTTCTGTGGCCCCGCAGCACAGCAGGCCGCAGCTGCTGGGGGAGGGCTGTCTGTCTGTCTGTCTGTGTGGGGTGGCCCGCGGCTCCTGCAGGGCCAGCACTGTGGGGTGGGAGGCTCCCCCTCCCAGCTGCCTGTCTCGGCCTCACAGGGCAGAGCCCAGCCCAGAACCACAGCGGAGCCCCTGGGGGCACCAAGCATGGAATTTTCCTCCCGGAGCCTGACCCAGTTCCTTGCTGTTATTCAGTCACTCCGGGCGAGCCTGTGGAATTCCAGAAAGGCCAGTGGTGGAGACGGGCACTGATGTTCCCAGGCTCCCACCCGCACCCTGCCCGGGTGGCTCCGAGGCATGCTGCAGCCTCCTGCTCGCCCCGAGGTCCTGGCCCGTCTACTCCCTTCCCTGGGCCAGGCCCGGAGGAAGGAAGGCCACCTGCCACCCTGGCCAGGGACACGGCCTGCTCCACCTCCGACACCACAGCGCCCAGCGGCCAAGAGGCTGGGGAAGTGCACTGGCTGCTTCTACTGTCTTGAAAATGCCACCTCTGCTTCTGACACTTGGCGAATTATTCGGGGGTCAGAGAGCAGGTTCATCCTGCATGCCTGACAGTTCTCTGGTCATTAATGCTGGGGTGGGGTTCGCATTAAAATCGTTTCCTCCCAGAGCATATATCAGAGGCTGGTCCCCACTCCAGCCCTCACCAAGCCCCTATCTGTCCCATCACTGTCTGGGTCCCCAGGGGGCTTGTCTCCCCTAATAGGTGATGGACTGCTCACAGGGCGGAAGCACATCCCGGTATCAGCCTCCACCCAGCACCAGGCAGGGAGACCGAGGGAGGAAAGGAAGGTCCGGGCAGTGACTGGGGAGCGTCGTCCAACCTTCCCCAGGATGGAGACAAACTGTGTCACGCAGCAGGGATGGCAGAGTGTAGCAGCTCTCAGCACAGGCTGCTCGTGCTAATGGCAGAGGTGGCGTCCCACTCCCTGTTAGGTGATGACTGTTGGTGACAACGACGAGGGTGACCCTGATAGTCAACAGTTAATGAGCGCCTACTGTATGTCAGGCACTGTGTAAGTGCTTGGGAAGCTTTGTCTCATTTAGTCCCTCAGACGTCCTTATTGGCTCAATACTATTGTCACCCCATTTTACAGTTGGGAACATTGAGTTCCAGAGAGGTCGCCACTTGGCCCAAGTGGCACAGCTACTGAGTGGGAGAGAGCTGTGCCTAGCTCCGCGCCTGCAGCCTGAGTTCTGTGCTCTGCCGTGTTGGGGCTGTCCTGTGAAACCCTGTCCCAGCAGCTGGTCATGGCTGGTGCTCTGTCTACTTAGGGCTTCCTGAGGGTTGTGTGTGTGTGTGTTTGTGTGTGTGTGAGCAAGAGAGAGAGAGGAGGGGGGGGAGAGGGGGAGAGGGGCAGAGGGAGAGGGAGAGGGAGAGGGAGAGGAGAGGAGAGGAGAGGAGAGAGAGAGAGAGAGAGAGAGAGAGAGAGAGAGAGAGAAGCTGGGCAAGTGTTTGCAGGTATCTGCAGGTTTGAACAGCTGGCCTGCAGTGCTCAGCGCACGTGTATCAGGGTCTGGAAGGACAGGTGCCATCAGATGACAGGGGTCAGGCAGGGGCAGGACTGGGGCATCCCGTGTGGTCTCTGCCTGCACGTCCTTTGGGCCCTGGGAGGGCGGGCATGGCCACCCGCTGTGTCTCTGCCCCGCAGCGGTGGCCCCCAGAGCGCGTGGCCAGCCCCTGCACTGACGGGCCGTGTGGAAGGTGTTTTTCAGAGGCGTCACTGTGAACGCTGTGCGGGGCTTCCCCATGAGCGCGGCCATGTTCCTCGGCTACGAGCTCTCGCTGCAGGCTCTCCGCGGGGACCACGCGGTGACCAGCCCCTGAGCGCCAGGTCAGTGTTCTTCCTTCCAGCCGCCTGTGCCTCCTGGGGACTCAGACTCTCTTCTTTGCCATGAAAATGTTGTGGGCTTCCGGAATGTCCCTGTGCCTTCTCTCATATCTAACCTGCTGGTAGGTCCAGGGCTGGAGCTGCCCGCCCTCACCCATCGTCAGCTCTAAAATGCCCACCAGCGACGGGTGGTGCGCTGGGTCCCAGTGACCGAGTCGCAGAATTTGCCAGTTTGTAGCCGGCTCTCCCACCGTCTGCCCACTTAGCAGCCCCGACAGCCCTTGGGGAGAAGTGCCTTTAGCTTCCCTGTGCAAACGCCATGACCCGCGCCCAGAAGTGAGGACTCGAACCAGGGTGCCCACCCCTGCCCACCGAGGACCGTCTCCCCACCTCCCTATTGAACTTCAGAGCCGGAGTCTGAGGGCCACCCACAGGCTGCTAAAGCCATGGAGGACAGGTCTCTGCGGTGGCACACCCTCTCCTCTTCCCCTTTCTCAGTGCAGAAAGATCACTGCAGCCTGAGCAATCTCCTGAAAACGGCAATCTGAGCAAGTGACTCCCTTGCTCAAATGTCCTCCGTGGCTCCCTGGTGCCCCCTAGATAAAGCCTGTCCTCAGCACTTCCCTTCTCCAGCCTCTCTTGTCCTTCCCACCTCTGGGTCTCTGCCCCTGCTGCTCCGTCTGCCTGACACCCTCTTCTAGCTCCTTTCAACTCTCTGTCACCCAGGCCCTGGGGCAGAAGCCTCCTCCTCCAGGACACCTGCTTGGTTTCTTGGCTGGGATGACTTGTGCCTGCTGTAACCTCTCCCCCACCCACACCCCCTGCACCGTGACCATCTGCGACACCCTCAGCCCTGGGCAGTGCTGCAGCGCTCTGCCCACTTTGGCATTGCCAGTGCTTGGCGCAGAGCCTGGCACACAGGGTGGCTCAGCTACATCGCTGGATGGGTGGGCCATCAGCCTCCAGTGTCCCCTCAGGGCCTCTCCTTCCTCCTCTGGCTTATTCTCCTTTGTCTCTCCTTCTCTGGCACCAAACTGGTTACCGGTGAAGCTCAGAAGACAAGGTGGGGTGAGTCACTGAACTTTCTAGTCAACCAATACCATTTCACTTCAGCCTTGGTCACTAAAAATTCTCCCAAGAAGGATGGTCTTTAGAAAAGTCTAGAAAACCCCTCTGCTGCCTCCCCCGTGGGCCGGCAGGGGCGCTCGTGGGGCAGCAGAGCCCCGCTGGGGTGCACGGTAGGTACCAGAGCCTGGACCCAGGGATGGGCACGGCTCGCCAGGCCGGCTGGAGTGAGCCCAGGACAAGCCCTAGAAGCTGGCTTTAAATAAACGCCCTGAGCTCGTCACTGAAGCACCAACATTCACAGCCTTGCTGGCTTTTTGTCCTTCCTGATGAAAGGGAAGGGAGCTCCGCATCTGCATAGCTGAGCATCGCGGGTGAGGAGTTGTGCACTCCAGTGAGGTCCGGGCAGGGAAGGGGGTCTGCCTCGTTCTGATGGCTGTGCTCAGAGATCGGCCATTTCCCTCTTTTAACAGATAAAAGTAACCTTTAAAACATCCTATGATAAAGTCAATGTATTTTTATTGGAGAAACAACAGAAACTACAAATAAGCAGAAAGAACAAAATGAAAATACTTGTCATTGCAAGACCTTGTTATTATTCTTCCAAGAGCGTCTTACGTGCATCCCCGGATTGGAATTCTGCTCCACACGGTGATTTACAGCCCACTCTCCCCGTTTAGTAGGGCAGGACTGTTTTTCCATGGCATTAAATCTTCAGCTGTAAGATGATTTCAATGCCAAGACCTCACAGATCCCGGAGGGGCTGGGTGCCTGCCCAGCCTGACTACCCTGGGGATTGGCTGCTTCAGGACGAGGGAAGAAGTTTCTAGCAAGCCAGTCATGATTGTCCTGGATTTGGCCTTTCATAGCAGTGGCCAACCCAGTTGAAAGTTTTTGTTTCTGAAGCGCTGTTTTGCATGGGGCTTGGATGTCTTTGTCCCTTAGGAAAGGGTCGGGGAGGAGGGGCCCGGCCACTGGTCTGGGGCCTCCCCTTGCACGGTCCTCGCCCAGGGCATCCCGCTTCTCCCTCTGACCCAAGAACACC
Source organism: Lepilemur ruficaudatus (assembly GCA_963574885.1). Lineage (NCBI taxonomy): Eukaryota > Metazoa > Chordata > Mammalia > Primates > Lepilemuridae > Lepilemur > Lepilemur ruficaudatus. The sequence goes on from CAUYRT010041216.1 coordinate 28,407, forward strand.
ACAGCCTTTTGCCAAGACCTACATCTTAATTTACTAAGTACTCTGAGACTTGGGGCGGGTCGTGCTCCAAGCAGCAGGAGCACTCACTGTTTGAATTTGGGGAAACCAAGGCCTTCCTCGTTGTCCAGTCAGGGACAGAGTGAGACGGTGTCTATTAGAGAACGAGGGAGCCCTACAGTTCCTAAGAAGTGCTGGGATGGTGACTGTCTCAAGAGTCCCTGGCACAGGTGGCAGGAACAACGTGAGAATTGTCTCCGGGTTCCCGCCGGGGATAGAAGTGTCCAGCTCCAAGTAGCCGCCAGGTTCCTTCCGACAGCCAGATGGGAAGCTCTCTTTCTGCTCCCCAAGTCCCAGGCAGGAAGGTCACTTCCTTTCACCCATCCTCTAAGTCATTTCTCTCCTAGACTGCATGCAGCCATGACCCAAGGACAGTTTGAAGCCCAGTACACACTGCACGAGGTGGCTGTTTCGTGATGTGGTTAGTTTTACCTGTTCACGTGGAGAAACCGGAATCGGACGATACAGACATGCACCCTCCGCACCTCATCAGCCTTCTGCCACTTTCAGGAAAATCCTTTTTCAAGGAAAGAAGACACATGCTCCCTACAGTATCTTTTTGGAACATCCACAAAGAGCCAGCCTGTGCTCGTGGCGGCACCTTTCCCATCTGTGCTTCTAAGACCAGGCTCCGAACGGGTTGTTCGACCTCAAGATGTGATGGTCACTCCAGGTAGATGACATGCTTGTCTTTCCTCCTTTATCCCAGGGCCAGTGTCACGTGACCAGGGCCTCATTCCACTGCACGTCGGTGCTGAGGCGTCTGCAGAGCCCACGCGGGGAGACTGATGAAGAGAGAGGACTCCCAGCCCCTGGGCTGGGCGCCGGGCGGGCCCTCGAACTGGAACCGGAACCCCTTCCCCGCTTCACACTGCAGCGGCGCTGTCTCCACCGGCTGGTGCCCGGCTGCGGGAAGCGAGGGACGGTTGGCCCATCCGTCACCACTGTTTCAGCTCTGGGCTAGCGCCTAGTAAAGAACCGGGTGAAACAGGCCCTGCCCCATGGCCAGTGTAAACGCACTGGGATTCATGGAAGAGCTGGAGTTGGCTGAAGTTTCCAAATAAAAGTATCGAAAACCTCTTCGGGTTGAGTCTGTGTCAGATGCCTCTGCCTGGCTGCCGAGAGGCACCCGGCCACCGTCTTTGCTCTCTCTGTTCAGGTCCCTGCAGATGTCACCGGCCCAGAGAGAAACCCACTCCACGCAGGGGAGGAACTGACGGGGCAGTCTGGTGTCTTTTCTCCCAGATACCGAAGGTGGGCAGGGGAGGGCGTGGGGGTTGAAGAGGGAGACGGGGAGAGAAAGCCGCTCCCACCCGAGCAGTGGCTTTGTGACACGCTTCAGAGATGGTGGCCCTGGGCTCGGGTGGGGTGGGTGCTCTCTGGGCCATATTTTCACATGAAAAACTGAACAAAGCAAAAACACTTTGTCCGTAATCGGGTTTCCGGAGTGATTTTGTTGTTCTGAATTTGATTCCCGACTAGAACCGTGCGGGAGGCCATTGCTGTTTCGCTGTTGGGTGGCATGTGTCCATGCTGTCACCCCCGTCTGTGCCCACAGCAAGCATAAGCACCCCAACTCAATCACAGAGCCGCTTCTCGATGAGCTGAGTGGCGCTTCAGAATCCTTCTCAACACAGCGCCCTGGCAAGGGCAAGCAGACATTTGTGAGCAAAAATGGAAGCATCACCGTGTTAATTGAGAATTGATTGCACTAATGGACATTTAGAAATTTCCTAAATGCCCATCAACAGAATGGGGGGGTTTAAAAAATTGAGGTGCGTCCATACTCTAGAACAGTACCACACAGCCACCAAAAAGAGAGAGATCTTGCGTACATTGTCATAGGAATATTACGTCAGCAACATTATGAGTGCAAAGATGAGGTGGCAGAATAAATGTATGATAGTGTTTGTTTTCTTTTTAAACACATGTCGTACGGGCCGCGTTATATGGGCAATGAAGAGCCTGGGCGGGTACGCACCAAACTTAACAGTGGCCATTGCTGGGATGTCGGACTGGGGAAAGGCTTTCAATCTCTACTTTAATGATGATGATTTCTTTGTGCCCTACGGTAGCATTTCAAGTTTTTACAGCGAGAATGTGTTGCTTTTATAGACGCATGTGGTTTTGCAGAGCAAGGGCTTGCACGCCGGGCACTCGTTTTGGGGGCTGCTGCCCGGCTCTGCTGCTGCCTGCCCCTGCCCGCCAGCCCCCACGCTGGTCAGACGCTGCCGCAGCCACCCCCCCTCAGGGCACCTGGGTTGGAGATGGACAGAACCTGACTTTAGTGAAGACGCTCCGCCCCAACTCAGGCGACTCCCAAGTGGTGGCCAGAACTGGGAGGGGTCGGCCCAGCTTCCTCTCCCATTTTTCCGGAGAAGCCAACCTCATGCAGTCCACGGGCCGACAGCGTGAGGGTTTCCCTCAATCCACACACCATGGTCTTCCCCTCACCCGGCCACACAGCCCCATGCTGAGTCCGGCTGTGCAGGGCTCTGCGGCCCTGGGTGGCAACGGCAGGGACTCACCCACGGGGAGCCTGGCGTCGGCAGCAGTGTCTGCGCCGTCATCTGCAACGTCTTTAAACACCTGGGGCTCAGTTTTTAAGAAGGGCTGAAAACAGAACAGAATTCCCAGCCGAGCACCCACGCTGGAGTCTGTGTCCCGAGCTGACGGGCTTCAGACCGGCCGGGTGGCTTTAGTGAGGACGGTGAAAAAGAGTAACCGTCACTCTACAGCGGCTTTCAACAGCGGGCTCTTTCTCTCCTAAAAATTATTAAGGGCCTCCAAGAACTTTTGCTTATCTACCAGCATTTCCCAGAAATTAAAACTAAGAATTTTAAAAATAGTCATTTAAAGCATAACAAATTACATGTTAATAGAAACAACATAGTCTGTGAAAATAACTATTCTTGTCGAACACAAATAATTAACGACAAGAGTTGCAATTGTCTCCCGTCTTTGCTGCTGTCTAACATGTGTCTTAGACAGAGGGCGGCCGGCGTCTGCCCCGTCTGCTTCCGCAGGTGTGCGGTGTCACCCCACGCGGCCTTTGGAACGTGCCCTCGGATACTTGTGAGAAAATGGGAGCGCAAAGGGCAGATAACGCCTTCATGGAACACGGTTTCCACCTGGCGGGCCCCTTTGAGAACTGCTGCCCTGCAAAAAATCTGTCTCCCTAAGGCTGAGACAGGCTCCCTTGGTTGATATACTGCAGAAGCACCACTTGGTGGCAGCAGGTGTCCGTGTCTGGTAGTGCAGGACCTTAGTCATCCCCCACCCCATGGTAAGAGCACCTGGGACCCTGACATTTCTCTTCCTGTTTTCTGGGTCTTGCCGTCTCCCTTGGTGTTGTCCTTCTCCGCTGTGGTGGAAAGAACCTCAGACTAGAGAGACCTTCACCTTGAGTTCCAGTCCCGGGTCGGCCACCAGCTGCCTGCATGATCGTGGCAAGGTCTTGCCCCCTCTGGGCCTGTTTCCTCATTTGCAAAGCAGCCATCCTGGCCTCCCCCGCCTCCCTTCCACGGCTTCAGTGAGGATCAAGTGCGAAAGTGGTTTTGCAAACCGCAAAGTGCAATGCCCAGGGGTGGGAGGAAGGCAGGGGCGCTCCGCGATCTGTTCTCTGCCTGTCGTCCCCTCTGTGAGTCTGGGTTGTTTGCTTTACTCAGGAGGGGGACACACGGTGGCCGCAGGCTGTTCCTGGGCCTTGTCTCTGAGAGCCGCAGACACGTGGCCCCTCGGCCTGTGGAGCTCCGAGCGGGCATCCCGTGAGCACGCTTGGTGGGGTGGTGCGGACATGGATGGGCCCTTCTCACGCCCAGGAGGCCTCAGGGTCACTGATTCGAGCTCTCCGGGAGTCTGACCTCCTGGGGAACGTGAGCAAGGCAGTGACAAGTGTTGGGGAGGATGTGAAGAAATCAGAACCCTCCTGCACTGCTGGCAAAAACGTAAAACGATGCAGCCGTTGTGGAAAATGGCTCAGCATTTTCTGAAAAAGCTAAACTTGGAATTACTAGATGACCCAGCAGTTCTACTCCCAGGAACATAGGCAGAGCCGGGAGAAATGGGGATACTAAAACCCACCGAATATGCAAATATACTGAAGCCCTTTGAATTACGCACTTTAAAGGGTGACTTGTGTGGCATACAGTATGAACCGTATCTCAATGAAGCCGTCTTTTTAAAGCAATGAAAGGAAAGACTGAAGCCCTTTGGATGCATTTCCTTTCTGCTGAGGCCCCTTTGCAGAGGCAGGAGGTCTTGGGCTGGGGAAGCGAAGTGTGACAGAGTGAGGAGAGCAGTTGCGGGGTTGAGACCTCACGGCGCCTTCCTGCCGCACGCTGGATGGGCGGACCCGCGGAGGGAGGGATGGACGGGGACGTGCAGGACCACGGTTAAGGCCGGCGGCAGTGAGCTTTGGTCTGCAACTCCTGGAAGCAGCTCTCCCTGGGGCCCGGCCGCCCGGACGGGGCAGCAGCTTTCCACCTGTGAGCCGTGTGCCCTGGGGAAGTCATGCAACCTCTTCGGGCCTCAGTTTCCCCATTTGCGCAGTGAACATAATTACATGCAACGATTATTCAACTACCTCGTGGAGTTGTGGAGGCTCTAAAAAGATACTCTACAGAATACGCTTAGCAGGCTGCCTGGTACACAGCAAACGCTCAACAAATGTTAGTTCTCCTTTCTTTAAGGGGCCTTCTGGATAAGTCTCAACTCTCCTGGCAGGGAGGAGAGTAATCACCGCACACCCCACGACAGGTGAGTCCACTTGGGAGCCTGCCCACGGGGGCGGATCCTGTGGCTCTGCAACTTTTGCAGAAATCGGAGGGGAAGCACCGAGCCAGGCCGCGAGTCGCAGCGCCCCTGCCCACTTCCGCAGGCAGCCGGCTGCATCTCCAGGTTGTGTTGTGAAACCGTCGCCAACCACCAGCCTCTGTCCCTGCTGTGATCCTACCGGGTGAGCACTGCCGAGGTGGGCGTCTTCCGATGCTGCCTGTGGTAAACCACATTGCGTAAGGTGACGCAGCTGTGTCTGGGGCCAGTCATTCGGGAAGCCCGGGCGGAGGAGGGGGAAGGGAAGGCCCTGCAGCCCTGCCCCGGGATGCCACGTGGCTGGCTGTCCAGGGAGCTCCAGGAGACTCTGTCCCTCTTGGAGACACCCAGGCCAGCCCCAGACAAAGTGTCTGGGAGAGAATGTGCCCCAGCCCATCCCTTCTGTAAGTGGGCTGAGCCAGAGGAGGGGAGTTTTGTGAATACAGCTCGCCAAGCCCTTATCACGATTCTGACATCCAAACCAGCTCTGAAAATGCACGGTTTGCCGTGACTCATTTGGCTACAGAACTTGACCACTTCGTGTGAATGCTCGTGTGTTTCGCTGCGGGATATCGATGTGCTTGGTTATGGAACCCTGCTGCAGGCCCAGCTGTGGGTGTTACGTAATATATGGCACCTGAATCGTGTATTAACTTCCCCAGAGGCTAAGAAGCTTGAATTCTGAAATATATCTGACCCCCAGGTATCTGGATAAGACAGTATGGACTGGAATTATGGGGAACCTATTTTACTCTCAGGCTGTGGTCAGAGGAAGCAGAACATGCACACACCTGCTGGAAAAAGAACAAGAAAAGGGCAGGAGGCTAAGAGCGAGGGGTCTGGAACCAGAGAGCGCCGGGGATGAATTCCTGCTCTAAGTCCCGCCAGCTGTGGGAGCTTGGGAAGGTCATTCAGCCTTTGTAAGCTCTGGTTTCCGTATCTACACAACAGAAAAACAGTAATACTCATATCTACTTCCTACCATATTATTAGGGGGTTAAATGAGATACTGCATGCCTAGTATACACAGAGCAAGTCTTCATATTAATCAATAATAATGAATGTATTACTTGTTAGACCTTCTTCCCAGCACCTGCTGTGTGTCCCGCCCGGAGCGTATGTGCTGGGGAGGAGACACCTTGTCCCTGGGGGCCCACAGACTGGTAGGGAGCCAGGCAGGACAGCCACATGGGACACCGTATTCAGGGCACTGCGCAGAGGCAGGACCCCAGCACTGGGAGCCCCGTGCCTGAGCTTGAAGTCTCCAGGAAGAAATAAGAGATGCTGGGGCATACTGCTTCCTTATAACAGTTGGAGCACGAACTCTAACACCCGCCCCTACGGGACAGCCTCAGCACACTGCCGCGACAGCATGCATGCCCCGCGCCCCCCTCAGCCACCACTGCCGCATGGTGCTCTCCACTCCTCCGGGGAAAGAGGCGGAGGGTCTTAAGGTCTGCGGCCCCAGCTGCGATGCTTGCCGGCCTTTAGCTCTGGGGGAGGACAAAGGTTAACACTGGTGATCTGCCTCTGAGAGCATCCTGATTTTGAAACCCAGATTGTTGCTCTTTGAGATACGTGTCTCTAGAAATAAGGAACTGAGAAGCTTGTCTCTTGCTGTCTCATAAGGGTAAAAAAATTGGATTTGGATGTCACCATGAATCCATAATTTCTACACCCAGGAAGGTTATAAGACATTCCCGTGACCCAGGCCCCCTGTGCTAAAACTCCTTCTCCATCTCCCCTGTGCTGGAAGGACCCGGCTGCAGGCAGGAGGCAAAACTTGTGCCCACCCTTATTGCTAAGGGAGACACATACACACACACACACACACCAGGGACTGGGCTACTTAGATGATCAGAAAACCTGACTTTGGCCAAGGAGTCCTGGCAGGTTGGTCACACCCAGGCACTGCCTGGCATTGCAACTGGTAGAGAATAAAAGCTGAGCAAAGCCCTTCGAAGGTTTCTGTCTCTTGCTGCTCTGAACTTTCTGTATTACTGTGATAAAAACTATCCAAGAATGGCTAGCCCACCAGGGAGGGGGACCAATTCTAATTTTGACAGTACCTAAAAAATTCTCCTTCACGGTAGATTGCTCCCAGGAGGAACAAAGTAGACTTTGTCCTTTAAACACCTCTAGGCTCTTCCCAAGCCCCCTTGCCTTCACCGGGGTTGTCAGACCACCCTGCCCCTGACCTTAACCCTGCCTCCACCCTGCCCATCTCACGGGGCCAGGGAGGCCAAGCAGGGTGGCTGCTGGCAGTCTGTCTCCTCCCAAGTGTTCTCATGGTGTGAACCCCGGCCCGGGCCTGCCTTGAGGTGTTTGAAAGCACGTCACCTCCCCGAGCACCTGTGGTATGTTCTGGGTCTTGTCTCTTCCCCAGGTGTGCACATTCCCGATCCAGACTCAATTTGTCCTTTGCCCTGGCATCTCAAAGGCTTGTCACCCATTCGGTCCACACTGATGGAGTACCTGCCCCGGGCCAGCTCAGTGCAGGCACTTGGGATGCAGCAGGGGGCAAAGCAAAGGTCTCCGCCCTCGGTGAGCTGGCCCGTGAGCAGGGAGAGACGGACAGCAAGCAGTGACAGAAGGAATGGGTAAAGGAGAGCGCACCTTAGAAGGTAGTAACTGCTGAGGAACAGAGGCCAGGACCGGGTTCTGGGGTTGGGAAAAGCTTGAGTATCAAGGTGAGATGAAGAGCTACAGCCACGCTGTGCCAGCCAGACAGCCTAGCTCAAGGATCCCTCGGGGGACACTCCCGTAGACCCTGTCCCCGCCAGGCACTGTGCCCCGCACGGGGTGGGGCTGGCTGAAGGTATTTCAGGTGAATAGATGGTAGCTGTCCCAGGGTTTCTCTGCTCCATGGCACCTCTCCCGCTTTGCTCGATTCCCTGAGAAGGTGCCCACGATCTTGAGGGTCTCCCCCCTCTTTGATCCCCCAAGCTGCAGCCTTCTCCCGCTTCAGTTGCATTGTCAGTTTCCCTGGACTCCAGCCGCCTGGCAGCGCCCTGCCGGCCTCCCTCAGGTGTGCCTCGGCCTCCCCTAGTGGCGCCCCTCAGACTGTCCCCCCCATACCCTCCCCACCTGCGCCCCTGCAGCCCCAGCCCCGGGTCATGAGACCACAAGTCCGCACTGAGGATCAGGAGTCTCATAATGGCCACGGGAGTCTTTGATTCCTCCGTCCCCTTGACAAAGTCTGTGACTGTCTCTGTTCTCAACAGCAAGGAATGAATAAGCCTAGAGACCAGCTTGCACTCTTTTTATCCCCCATATGTATTTACTCCAAAATGAAGACAAAAATTTTAAACAAATGATCACAACTGATTATAATTTAGAGTAGCTTACTTGATATTTCAATTACAACAGCTTTAAGAGAAAGCTTTTTAAATTCAATAAATAGAATAAGAAACACTTCATCTTCATACTTTTGCTTTCATCCCTCTCATCTTTTCTTTCTGGAAAACTTCCAGGAGACCCGTCAGAAATGTCACCGTGTTGCCTGCCGTGGTTTGGTTGCATGGCTGTTCACAGGAAAAAAACTGCGGGGAGAAAAGTGGACGAGGGCAGAGTGACTCAAACAGTGTGGCCCCAGGCAGCCCCAGGGGCCGCCCTGCCCAGAGTGTGGGGGGGGGAAGGAGGTGCAGGATGGGCAGGGCGGGGGCTCGAGACCTAGAGCAATAGGCGGGCACGGCCAGGTTCCCTCGCACCGCGTGAAGACGGCGTGGGCGGTGGACAGCGTGGCGGGATTTCACACACGCACACACAGACGCTTAGACACCTATCCAGCGACCCTAAATTCCCCAGTTAGAGAAAGCCTTTCCTGGGGCCTCTTTGAGGCATAAAATTGTATCATTATCCTTTCAAGCTGTCCTTCCAAGCTCCTTTTATAGCACAATGGCTGAGAGTGGGACTTTGGGGCCACATAGACCTAAGTTCAAATCTCAACGCTGCCACTTAAGAAATATGTAGCCTCAGGCAAATTAGTGAACTGCACGGGGCATCAGTTTTCTCCTCTTTAAAGTAATAAATCTAATAATTGTCCCTAAGGTTTCAACGGAAAACTCTAGATGAAGGGCTTAGAACTGAATGCTGTTGATGGTAGAACCATAGCAGCTCCATAGCTGAGGTCAGGGCTTTCCGCCCTCGGTGATCTCAATGGAGATGCTAATTCCCAAGCCAGGGAGGGGGGTCACCCCACCCTGTCTCATCATGCCCTCCGCCCTTTCCCTCCAGGGGACAGGGAACATGCGGAAGAAGATGACGAGCCGATGGCACTGAGGGCAAGGGGCAAGTTGCACCTTGACCTGGGCATGGTGCCCTTCAGCACCTCCTTAACCAACTGAAAAAAGTCTCCTTTAACTTAAAGGCCGCAATGTCCACTTGGTTAGCAAATTGAGTCTCTAGGATAGCTCAGTGTTCTGTGAGCTACAGCCCTGATTCTCTAATTTGTAGCTCCTAACTATGATCAGAATGGATTCTTTCATTATTCAAAGAGATGTAAATGGCCCTATCTCACTTAAATTCTATTGTTTCTGATTAAATCCCTTAGCTGGCCCTTATCGATCTTGAGCTGTCAGTTCCAGCTTTACCATCTTTTCTCACCCAGGCGGGGTTGGCGTCAGCATCCCCGTAGAAATCACCAGCCAGAACATCGCACAGGAAAACAAACTCACTGGGCACTTGTTGTTCTTTAGGACTTCAACTGCTTTTCTCACGCGACTGAAAACCAGCGGGTGTCTTGTGTGCACCGTGGTGTTGGTCAGCTGTGCCAGCCCCTCTCGGAAGCACGGTCTGGTGCAGTCGTCCTGGTAAATCGTAAGGATTTATTAAAAGAAACACCCCAAGGACCGTTTTGAGAATAAATCACTGAGAGTGTACTATAGAGACTACTGGAATTTAACCCAGGTAACTAACTCGACCTTGCATTATGTTCAGATACATCCCTTGCCAGTCTAGAAAATAATCAGTTTTTCAAGGTGAAGCCACTTTCCCAGAGTGACAGTCCCCGGAGGAGATTTCCAGTGCGTTCCATCCAGGGAGCGCGAGACCTCTGGTCCCTGGAGAACGGCCAGCTCTGAGTCTCCTGTGAAACGGTGCCCCCGGCTCCAGGTCCTGTAAGAGTGACTTCGGAAGTACAGAGACAGGAAAAGCCTTTCTGATGGGCTGAGCCAGTTAAAGCAGCTGGAACAGGGACTGCAAACCGGGCGGGGGGGGGGGGTGGCACGATGCTGGGCTCCCCCTCCAGGAGGCGCCCTAGCCTCTTCTCACCCGGTGCTGGGCTGCGGTGAGTGTGACCTCTCGCCTCCCCGGAGTGAGAGGCTCAGATTCTCCCAGGCGTGGCTTGAGCATAAAACACCGCCCGCTGCTTGTGCCTGGACTGGCACTTCCTCCTCACCGTAACCAGGAGTTTGCATTAGGAGTCAGAGCGTTACTGCCACCCCTCTTTCCTGCCAGAGTGGGCTGTGGCCCCCTCGGAGCTCTCCCCGCACCCACAACTCTAGGCACTCTGTCTGCCCGGAGTGCAGCATTCAAACCCCACGGCAGCCGCCCTCGTCAGCAGGGCAGACACCAGGGAGGGAGGGACAGAAGGAGGGAGGGGAGGGAGGAGGAGGTATAGCACACAGACAGTCTATGCAAGATGAAAGATAAAGCCTTGTCATTTTATTTACATTGTTTCCCAACCCTAGAGTCATTGGCAAATGAGTTAGAAAGCAATGTGATGGGAGCTACGTCAATGACTATGCTCTTAGTTCTGGTTTGATTTAATTGTGTACGTGGCCACCCATCTAGAAAGATATTCGAGATTCTTTTTTAAATATCGAAAAGTGTTCAAACTTCTCAAGGGACATAAAGCTAACTAAATACGAAGAAGTTTGCATAGTTCAGAATTTCCAGAGCTTGGTTTTAAAAGCAAATTCTAATCTACAATAATTGCAGTTAAGTAATGATTTCTAATTTTAACTATCAAATACATCAGTTTGTTATTAAAAACAAAAAAAGGATCAAGATTTGTATTCTGTCACTGTACTTACAGAAGGGACGGGCAGACACAAACACCCGGTCACCTGCCAAAGAGAAATTTCAGAGTGAGATTCCAGACGTGAAAATTAAAATGAGTTTGGGAAGTTCTAAAAAGAGCATCCACTCACGTTGGCGCTGCAGTTGCATTTTGAAGGCGGATCTGTCTGCGGCAGGTAGAGAGGTAAGAACCCATAATGAGTGGTGCGTTTTTCCATCCTCCTACACACAGCTCACTTAAGTCGTCAGTGGCTCACCTTCCCGCTGCCACCGCGGGCCCCCTGCAGCCTACCTGCAGCTTGCCGATGAGGAACTTGACGTCCAAGATCCCCGTCAAGGTTGAGCACCTCTGGCCATCCGCGGAGCAGAGGAGCAGGGCAGAGGCGAGCACTGCAGCCAGGAGCATCTTGCCGGGGCACGGCGGGAGCTTGGCCTGCAGACGCCTTCCAATCCGGTCCTATTTAAATCTCCCTTTCAAACATGGAAAAACCCTGACATCAAACTGATACCAAGGGCCCACTTTTTCTCTGTAAGTTGGGGCCACTTGATATTGAAAAACAAAAAAAATCAAACTGAGTCACTTGACAAAGACTGTGTTGTGCCAGGAAATATCATTCCCCAGAAAAGATGCTCTTCAGCAAGCTGGGTACTGAAATGCTAAAGGAAAAGTTAAAGATCTAAAAACCGTAATTCTTTTTTTTTTTTTTTAAGGCAGGGATTCCGGTTGCGAGGGTTAGAATACTTTCCATGAAAGCCCAGGTCTGTATTTTCCCTTTTTGCATTATTGGAAATGCTGATACAATAGCCAGTCACGGGTGTTCTGATGCAGGGGAGCCCTGGGGGAGGGGGAAGGGGGAGGGAGCAAGATGAGCGATATCGCAGGACACCCCTTCTGTCTGCTGGGGTTTTTCTTCAATAATTGCAGCCTCGGTCTTACTATGCTTTATTCCCAAACCATAATGTCTGTCATGCCCAGGACCAAATTCTCCACCTCCTGCAAATGCGCCTGAGAAGGATTCCTTTGTGCAAGTGCCTGGAGGAGCAAACCTTCAAGCAGAAGCACCAGAATGCAGCAACACACTTGTTAGAATCGGCCTTGAGGATTCCTTGGTATCTTAAGAGACGTTATATAACACCGTAATGTTAGGTAAAAACCTGGTACTTGAGATAGAATAATAGCTAACATTTATTGAGCACTTACTACGTACTTCTAAGCACTTCATGTGGATCAAGACTTGTGATACACTCAGCCACCAACTGAGGTGGGTACTAACTTGTCATTGCATTTTTTACCTTTTAAAGCACCGTCTACATCTTGGCTTCCTCGCCCCTCACTGTGGCCGCGTTCGTCACGGCGAGTCAGAAAGCAGCCTCGCTGTAGCCCCCTGAGGGAAATGCTATAATCCTTATTATTTCATAGCTGGAGAAACTGAGGCACAGAGGTAAGTAATTTGCCAGGAAGCTGCAGAATCTATACTCCAGCCTAGAAGTCTGGCTCCCACGTTCCGCTCTTACCCCTCCTGTGCACCTGCTTTGCTGTGAGCTCTGACCCGCCTTTCCCACCAGAACGCGCGCTCCAGGGCCCCGTGAGTCTGGCTCACCCCTCCCTTCTCAGTGTGTAGAAAATTCGGGAACTGGGGGCTCTCACTAAATGCTTGTTGAATTACAACATTAATTTTGAAAAGTTGTTCTTGAAATAGAAGCTTTCTATTTCTGGGATTTTATAAGATTTCAAGTGTAGCTACTCGGGTACATAGTTAGAGGTGTGTACAGGTTAGAAAATATATCTTCTGGGCAGCAGACTGAAAAGGGGGAGTTCTTTAACTTAGCACTTTGAGACATAGCAGCCAATCAGGGCTTTTCTTAGGAACAAACCACATTTCCTTTTGGAAATTTCGTCTGGGCTGGTCCAGACCCCACATCTTTGCTCTCTGACCCATCACCCTGCAGCCACTTCGGTCCCCTGCCATCCCCCCTGCAGCCCTGTGCCCTTGCTGAGCTCTGCCCGGCATGTCCTCCCCCAGCTCCTCCACACACGCCTGTTCTCACCCTTCAGCACTCAGCTCAACCGCCACCCCGCCACCAGCCTCCCCCCAACCACAGTCACCGTTGCAATCCACCACCGGCCCCTTTCTGTGTTCAGTTCCGCAAGCGGAGTGCGAGCCCCGTGAGCGCCGATGCTGCGGCCGACTCTCTCGCTCACCTTCGCAGTCCCAGGGCGTGGTCTGCACTGAGTGCTCAGGAGTTACTGGTTAAATGAATAAAGAACTAATACATTTAATTTTGTAAGCATTTATTACGTTTGTGTTATTTGTGAAATGACCGGTACGTGGTTCCCAGGAGCCGAGTAACAAACACAAAGCAGGTACAACGTTTTAAAGACCTAAACAGGGAAAGCGCTGGAGAGCGATGAGCAGAGGAAACCCTCCTGCTGTCTGTGACCCCCACATCCGCCAGGGCTTGGGAACTCCTCACGTGCTTTTCAGCCTCTGCTCTTTTGGGTGCTCATGGCACCTGCGTGAGGGAGGCAGGCGTGGCTCGGGAATTCCAGCTCTGCAAAGGACAAAAGGGGGGGTGCGATGACCAATTCTTTACAATTCTTCCTCATTTCCCCACCCACTCAGTTATAAAAAAGAAAAGAACAAAGACCATTTACATGGTAGCTCTGCCGTTCACAACACCATTAAACAGCAGATGTTTGTCTAGGCAAAGTCTACAACTTCTGAGGTTTAGTTTCTAGGATTTCTTTCACTATCAAAATGTAAGAATGCGAATGCTCTATGGAGGAAACACACCAGGCTCAGAAATCAATTACTCACCTGTTTTAAATATCGAGAAGATTGGACGCACGCCAAGATTTTACATAGATAACAAATTTCACAATAAATGACAAAAGACAATATTATCAACCATTTATTTTGTTCCAGAGATAAAGTCTGACATTTTTATTTTGTGATAAAAGCTCGTGTGTCATGGATTATTTCTCTAGGAATGAAACAAAATGGTTATTTGTTCTAGGAAACCACAGCATGAAATGAAAAGAAAAAGCACACCGAATTTCTAAGTAAAACCCATCCTGCCTTTTACTCTAAACATCTAAGAGATAACTAGTTATGAGAATCCTCGAGCACTAATTTCTTAAGCAAATAGTAATTTCTAGATCACTATTTCCCAGCCAAGTGTGATGAGGTAAGCCCCACTACATGCGCTGTCCTCCCGAAGGTGGCTTCTCCCCAAAGGAGGGTGATTTTTAGGTGGGCGCCTTGGGCCTCCTCCCTGGCGTCCTTCCTAAGCAATCTCTGGGTCTGCCGTCCCTGCAGGCTACTGCAACAGGCCTGGCTCCCGTGCAGTCTTCCCGAACTCCAAGACCTGGGATCCATTCCTCTGCTGCCTCCCCTCTCCGCTTCTCACTCGTCACTGTCCTTGGTTAATGACAATCCAGGCTCTCCTTGTATATGGAATTTTCACCTCCTCCCATAGGCATAGTCCATCGTTACCTGAAACCTGCCCCTATATTTCCCAGGGGCTGTGGGACCCCCCTATGCTGCGGCCAATCCACTGGTGTCCAGCTGATTAAGAAAGTGTGAGAACTTCTGTTCTGGATTATTAATACACTGGGGCCTGAAGGTGTCAGAATTTATTAAACCTTACTGCACACAAGGTAACATATTAGGCATTTTTATATACAGTGTCTCAGCCCCTCAACAATCTTTACTGACCCCATTTTACACATATGGAAATAGAAGCTCAAAGAGGCTAATGGAGTTGCCGCAGTCACGCAGCCGGCGATCGGAACAGGACTTGCCTGACGCCAGAGCCTGTGCTCTTGTCTGCGATGCCGTAAGCAATCTCCGTCTCTGTCACTATTTTAACTCATTGCCGGATTCAATTTGCTCTTTATTTTGAATTTTTTTTTATCTGTAGTGCCTGCCAAGAGGTCTTCAGGCTCAAACACTCAGGCGAACACAGGCTCAACGGAACACGCAGACTCATAGACTCTCGCAGGTCACGCTCAGTCCCTCTCCTGGCGGATGGGAAGCCGCAGGTGCTCCGCATCGGTGGGAACGGTCTTCGCGGGCATCCAGGAACCGCTCTCTTCAGCGCTCCAGGTGACGGCTCAGGTGTGAAGGCGCGAGCCGCCCATTGGGAGGGCCTGGGTACGTCCTGGCTTAAAGGCCTCACGCCCCGCGGGAGTCAGCGTCGCTTAAAGAGCTCCACAGGCCGCTGTACTCAGGGGATCCAAGGCTGTGACGTCCCCACCAAAATGTACAGTCCGTTTATCGTCCTCCCAGCCAGCCATGCCTCGTTGACACTCACTTCCTCTGCTGTGCAGGAGAACAGAGGTAAGCAATTAATGGAAAAGGCTAAAACTCTCTCTCGGAAGGCAAAAGAGTCGCACTAACGCCTCAGCTCTATACCCACAGGTGAAGTCATTCTTCATTTCCCTTGTCTGTGCCTTCTTTTTCAGGTTTCGATCAGGGATATGCTATCCGCATAAAGTAAATTAGGAAGCTTTCCATCTTTTTGTACCCTTTGGAAGAGTTTAAGTAGCAGGAGAATTGTCAGTGTTCCCTCACTCCCCCGTGGGAGACAAGGGATTTTTCTTATTTGAAACAGTGACAAAGCAGTGCCCGGGACATAGACATTAGAATATTTGCTGAAAGAATTAAGTTCTAACATAACTTGCCCATAAAATCTGGGTGTGATGACTTTGGGAGGTTAATTCTTTGGCATTTTCTATTTCTTCTGTTTTTATTGCTATATCAGATTTTCTAATTCTTAATCTTTCATGTGCATTTTCCTAGGAAATAATCCCAGATTTGCACTGACAAAGTATTAATACTGTACATTTTACCCACCTTTTCTCTTTAACAAAACTTGTAAGAAATTTGTATGTTTGACTCTTTCCAGAGCTTCAAGTTTTGCTCTTATCAGTTCCGTATGTGATTTTTCTTACCTTCCTGATTTAGCATTGTATGTTTTTCTTTTGTGAACTTCTTCATACTAGGTTTAGATTTATTTTATTATTCCTTTGCTAGGTCCTGAGTTGCACATTTGCTTCACTCTATTAAGCAGATAGTAGCTGCAATGATCGAGTACGCTGTATCCTGGGCACAATGCTATACATATTAAACGTATCATCTCACCGAATCTTCATAGTACCCACAGGGCCACACAAGAAGTCTTTAGAGCTCAGTGTTTATGAGTGCAGACTCAAGCTAGGTGTAAGTCTACCACTTATAACTCTGTGAGCTGGTGCAAGTGACTTCTCTGTGTCTGGGCTCCCTCGTCTGCAGAATGGGATAATCGTATCAATACAACCCACATCCTAGGGCCGTGGTGGGGGATAAGGCCTGAGCACTAGAAAGCCTCCGAGCAGTGTCTGACCCAAACATGGCCTGATGGAAGTAGTTGGTGTCGTTATTTAAAAATGAGGAAACTGAAGCTTTAAAAAGTGGAGTGATCTGCCCAGGATCACGTAGCTCTTACCAGATAAGGGACCGTCTTTTGTACTCAGCACGGGCAGCAGCTCAGAGATTTTGGTCATTCTCATTAATTCCTTAAGTCTATAATTTACATTTTGGTTTATTCTTTGATGAAGTTAGTGTTGTTTTTCTTTCTGTAGGAAACATTTTTGTTTCTTTCTTCCTATCTGTATGATCTTTATCCTTGAAACTCAGAAATTTCACCACAATATTCTTTGAATATTCCTGACAGTAAGGCCCATGGGATTTCTTTTTTCTTTTTTTTTTTTTTTGAGACAGGGTCTTGCTCTGTCAC
The DNA here is from genome assembly GCA_963574885.1 of Lepilemur ruficaudatus. Lineage (NCBI taxonomy): Eukaryota > Metazoa > Chordata > Mammalia > Primates > Lepilemuridae > Lepilemur > Lepilemur ruficaudatus. The sequence goes on from CAUYRT010041216.1 coordinate 45,078, forward strand.
CTAGGCTAGAGCGCAATGATATTATCATAGCTGACTGCAACCTCAAACTCCTGGACCCAAGTGATCCTCCTGCCTCAGCCTCCCAAGTAGGGGGGACTACAGGCATGTGCCATCACACCTGGCTAATTTTTCTATTTTTTTCTAGAGATGGGGTCTCACTTTTGCTCAGGCTGGCCTTGAACTCCTGGTCTCAAATGTTCCTCCTGCCTCTGCCTCCCAAAGCAGGCACGAGCCACCACACTCAGCCTCATTGGATCTTAAGATCACATTCTCTGGCTCAGTAAACCTTTTTCTGTTAGTTTTTTGATCTCCAAACTTCTTTTATCTTCTTCCATAATTCCTATTTCACATATGTCAAAATCCAAACCTATTTTCCATGTGTTTGGTTTTTCCCCTCTTACATTTCTTATCATTTTGTTTTAACTTCTGATTTCTGTGGGAATTTCTGGATTAGGTCTTTTAATTCCCAATTCAATTATCTGCAGAATCCAGTCTGCTGTTTAACTACTTCTATTGATTTTTTTAACCAATGAATATTTGAATTTTAACATGGTAAAATGTAAATATGCATTCCAAAAAGCGCGTAAACAAGCACATGAAAGCCCCCCTTGCACCACTTTTATAAAAATGGGAAAGATCACGGACAAACGACAAAGCCTCATATCGTGGCTTAAATTTCCCACTAAAGTTAAGTTAATTAAAAGTTCCATTTGAACTCAGTCTCCATGAACGTTCTTCTCCCCTGGGCCTGGCCGTCCCTCTTGCTCTTTGTCCAAGGTCCGGCGCCCACTGTGCGGCACTCAGACTGGTCCTCTGCGCCCAGCCTGCTCTTCCTCATGCCCTTCCCCCAGCCACAGCGTCTCCACTGTCTTCCTTTCTCTTCTTTAATAAACTTTTCATTTTGGGACAGTTTCAGACTTTAACAAAAAAAAAAAATTGCAAAGATAATATAGAAAGTTCTCGTATACAGAGGATTTCCCCAGTATTAATATCTCACGTTAGCATGTACATTTGTTACAACTAATGAAGCAGTATTGATAGATTACTATCAACTCCACGCCTTACTCAGATCTCCTAGGCTACCTAATGTCCTTTTTCTGTTCCAGACCCCGTCCAGGACACCACACTACATTTAGTCAGCACGTCTCTCTAAGCTCCTCTTGGCTGTGATGATTTCTCAGACTTTCCCTGTTTTCAATGCCCTCGACAGTTTTGGGGACCACTGCTCAGGCGTTTTGCACCATGTCTCTCTTTTGGGATTTGCCTGACGCTTGTCTCATGACCGCACCGGGGTTAGGTGTTTTGGGAGGAAGACCACAGAAGTAAATGCTATTTTGTCATGTCGTGTCAAAGGTACAGCTTAGCTACATGATTTATCGCTGTTGATGTTTCCTTGATCGTCCAGCTGAAGTTGTGCTTGTCAGGGTCCTCCACCATCAAGTTAATCTCCCCCTCCCCCCGCCTTTCCACGCTGCACTCCTCTGCAGGAAGTCACCACGCACAGCCCACACCTGGTGCTGGAGAGTCTGCTTCCCTTCCTTGAGGGCTGAGTCTCTACATAAATCATTTGGAATTCTTCTGCATGGGATATTTGTCTCCCTCGTTTATTTATTTATTCATATCATTATAGATTCGTGGGTATTTACTATATACTTTGGGTTATAATACAATACCGCTTTATTCATTTTCTTACTCAAATTGTTGCAGCTTTGGCCATTGGGAGCCTCTTCAAGTTGGTTCTCGTGTCCCCTTTGACCCTTTCAGTGTGTCTTTTTTTGTTAGAGTGTTTTTTTTTTTTTTGAGAACTTACTACTTTCTGGCACTAGAAGATACTCCAGGCTCATCTTGTCTATTTCCTGTGCCAGTCCTAGAAGTGGCAATTTCTCCAAAGAGTCCTGGTTCCTTTTATTGGAACCAAGGATTAGAGACCAAGATGGCAGCTAGGTGTGCTCATTGCTACTGGGTTACACTGAGACCTTTGTAGCTGTGCAACTGTATTTTTTATCATTAGGAACTGTTCAAATATTGTATCTTTTGCAAGGCAATCTGCTTTTGATTTGTTGATATAATGTAAGAAATAGGTACCCCCGGTGACCTGGTGTGGTGGCCAACCAGCCTACCCCCGACTCTCCTCCTGCCTGTGCCATCCCACACTGAATCTTCACATAATGACAAGATTGATGTATTAGTTAGTTATTGCTCCATAATAGATTACCCCACAGCCTAGCAGCTGAATATGGCACATGTTTATTATTGCATAGTTCATATCTCTCAGGACTCGAGCATGGCCTACCTGGTCCTCTGCTTCCCAGTCTTTCACAAGGCTGCAGCCAAGGTGTCAACAAAGGGGGTGTACTCTCCTCTGAAGGCTCCCCTGGGGGAAGAATCTGCTTCCAAGCCCATGTGGTTTAGACAGGATTCGGCCTCTTATGGGCTGTTGGACTGAGGACACTGTTTCCTCCCTCGCTGTTGGCTGACGGCCCCTCCCGGGTCCTTGTCACATGAGCCTCTCTCACCTGGCAGCTGGTTTCAACAAGGTGTGCAAGCCAGAAGGCAACAGAGAGCATCTGCTGGCAAGGCAGAAGTTGTGATCTTTTGTAACCTAGTCTCGGAAATGGCACGCAGTCACTAGGTCTAGCTACGCTTAAAGGGAAAGGATTCAAGGGCAAGAATACGAATACCAGGAGATGGGATCCCCGCGGGCCACCGCAGAAGTCTGCCCGGCACGCCAGTCTCTAGAGGGGATACGTGATTTTTCATCTGGCGGGGGTTAGATTGTTTCTGTGGGATATTGAGAAAGAATCTGTGTAAAACAAGTGGGCTTAGAACTCTATCTTGGTCCTGACACCATAAATTTGATTTTTAATATGCTGGGTTTGAAATTATGGAAAGAGCTTCAGGTGAAAATGTCCGGTCAGTTGTTGTCAATAATAGTTCTTTTAATCCCTCCTATAAGCCAGCCCTAGTCTTAGATAGTTTATGTGATTATCTCATTTTAAACCTTACTAAGGAAGGCATTATAACCCGAAATTTTTTGGATGAAGAAACAGAGGTCTAGAGAAGTTAAGTAACTCTTCAAGGTCAAGCATCCCAGCACCCCACACCCCTCCCCCACGTCCTAGCGTGGCCTGACTCCTCCGACCGCAGTCTCCACCTCCCAGGGACAGGCTCTGTGCACCAGCACTTTAGGGACAGGAAGTAGGGCCCACTTCCTGTGCACCCCTCGGACCTGCCAATTCTCTCTGGTGTTGGTCCCAAATGCAAACCATTGGCCTCTGTCTCAGTTTCCCTCCCCTCTCTCCTGCTCCCTTAGATGGAAACACGTCATGGTGACTCTCTCCGTGGTCCCTGGCTCAGCCTTGCCCCGACAGTCATGGCAAGCCCTGTTTCTCCTCCATGACCAGTAGTGGGTTCTGGAAGCCAGTCCGAGCGAGAGGGCAGGTTTCTCACTACCCACCCTCAACCCACTGGGGGTTACTCAGACCTCCAGCCTCACTGAGCTCATAAGAGATAGAGCCAGGATTCAACTCCTGTCCTCTGTACTGTCTCATTCTGCCTCCCAGGTTGCCCATTAAAGCAAACAGATAATTCAAGCTCTGGACTCAGACACTATTTTCTGATTGCTCTCTCCATGATCCATAATCTCAATTTGATTGAATACACGAAATAGAATGGAAGAAATGGATAATGTTCCCACAAGGCCACGGTCACAGTTGGGAATGGAGGTCAGTGTAGGTGTGGACGTCACCAGGAACTCAGAGCAGTGTCAGGAGAGGCAGCAGGGTGCAGGCACCACGCACACCCCGAGGGCTTATTTTCCTGCCCCTTTTGCTGGAAAAGGAGGCTCTGCCTCTGGTTATGTTCCGACCAGCTCCAGAATGCCTGGGACGCCAAGCACAGGACACCGCAGAGGCCTCGCCCAGAAAGCCATGTGCTTTAGTGTCTGCCTGAAAGAATGAAAGATGAATGTGTTTTCCAAGTTGATTTCAGGAAATGATAAGCAAAGCAAGAGTCACCCTGCTCCTCCTGCTGCTTCGTGACGGGCAGGCGGGGCTGCGTGGAGCGCCTCTGACAGTTCTCGGTAACGGGGGGGAATCTCCAAGGTCCCGCTCATCGCTTCAGCTGTCCCGACGGGTTTCAGTTTGGCTCAAAGAGCCCAGCATTTGCTGAATAGAGCATCGTCTTAATTAAAAATGGTGACATGATTTTATGAAGTTTTGTGACCAGTGGTCCTCTTAGATAAAGTTTAGCTATTTTTTTTTTCATTTCAGCTCATCCTCAGTGACCTGCTAAGGAAGAATTGAGGGTCTGGGTCAGGGTCAAGGTTAGGATCCTTCTATGGTCTCAACCTCCCGGCTGGTTTGATTCAGTGAGCACTCCCTCCCTCTGGACACCTGCTCTCTGTTGGCCTTGGTGACACCATGCTAGGACCTCTCTTCCGAGCTCATGCACTACTCCCTCTCGGGCTTCTTTGGGGCTCCTTCCCTTTTCTCAGCCTCGACGTGCTACATCGTCCCAGGACTCAGTCCTGAGCTTCCTGCTCTTCTCTGTCATGGTTTAGATGTTCTCGTTCCGTCCGTGGCTTCCCTCATGCATGCGCTGACCACTCGAATCATATCTCCGGCATCGACAGCCTCACCCAGCTACAAACTCATGTGACACCGTAACCTGTTTAAATACGAACACATTTTCTTTCTTTCCCTTGTCAATCATCAGACCCCTTTCTCCAAACCCACTGAAGCGCAGCCGTGAGGCTGGAAAGAATTTTACGTTCCTTCAAGAGTCCTGCCAACTGCGCCTCCGGACGCGTCCTGAATCCACCTGCCTCTCCTTCCTCCACGCCGTCACCCCTGCCGCGATGCTTGCCGTCTGTCTCCTCCTCTCCGTTCTCACTCCCCGTAGGGGCTTCATGGGCAGCGGGGAAAGGGGCCCCAATCTGCAAGCGAACACGGCCCATGCCGGACACCGGCCTGTGCGGGGCCGGGGCCGCGTTCCAACCGCTCCCATCGGCTCCGCCCGGCGCCGCTGTGCAGGAGCCAACCCGCAAAGCACGGCCTGCAGCCCCCTGCTCACGGGCTTGGGCCCTGTGTCCGGCATCCACCGGCAGATGGACAGGCCAGACGCCACCGTCCTGTTAAAACGCTCGCTGTCTTCCCAGTACTCTTGGAACCAAGTTCAACCGCCCGTGGCCCGGCCGTGCTGGGACCCCGCCTCCTCCTCCAGCCTCAACACCCTCCACGCAGCGGCTCTCCCGCCCTTCCACACCACGCCCGCTACGCCTTCCTGTCTCGCCGTTCCGTCCACCTGGAATACGCAGGCCGGCTCCTTCTCGTCACCCAAGTTTGGGCCCAAATGCCGCGTCCTCAGGAAGGAGTTTTCGGAACGACCCTGTTCCTCTTACCCTCCTCCCACACCCTCTATCATATCACCTGCTTTGTTTGCTTGATGTTCGTGGGCCTCTAAAACCATTGCTTAAATTTATTCATTTGCTTATTTCCTGCTTCTCTTTTTCTCCCACGAGAATAAAAATGTCAAAACCAGGGACGGTTTCCGTCTGGGCCCCTTCTATTTTCAGAGTTCTAAGCGGTGAGGGGCACAGATTCACTGGATGAACCTCCAGTGAGCGGTGAACGCTGCGCGGGGTGCTGTTGCAGGCGTCTCAGAAAAGGCGCTGGAAAGTTGCTCACCAGCAAAGCCAAATCTTTAGACCCTCTCGGCGAGGCAGCGACGGGGCGCTGGAGACCCACGGGTGGAAGAAAATAGACACAGGAGACCAGTAAGCAATTTGCCGGACGGTGAACCAGGAACTCACGTATGCTTTTCAACTCGTGTGTTTTTCAACAGCAAATGGCAAAGCAATTTGATGTCCGTGCTCTGAGGGCAACAAATTTCATACTTGAGTTTTCTGAATATTTTAGAAGTTTCAAAATGTTCCCTATAACATACTATGCTTGGAAAACTATTGATGAAAACATCAATAAAACCCCTTTATAACTGAAACTAGATCTTCTAGATTACCACATGTTCAGCTAAAGGTTTCTTACCCAAGAAAACCTGATTTTAATATCCTAATTCACTAGCATATTCAATTTGGCTAATTCAGTGAGGGTGACAGTGGCCAGCCCCGCCCTTTCCTCTCTCGTAATGTCTAAGCTTTAGCACGGTGTGGTAAGCGAAGCCCTCCCCTTGTGTGATTACGAGACTGAGGAGTCATCGGGGGTGCTGCCTTTCGTTACTAAACTTTAAACTAGAAAACAGCAAGTTTTGAGATGGCCGAAGAGTTTCTACAAAGCTGTGCCAAACAAATTCTTTTGATGACCAGCTTTTTCTGACTCTCAAAACTTTTTTGTCATCATTTCAGCATCCTGCTTGTGGTTTGAAAATCTGATCACAAAGAATGATATAACACATCCTAAACAATAGTTAGAACAATCTTAAAATCTATCCGTCAGCAAGTGTTCGAGTTTACTAAAGCGTTATTCATTGTGTTACTAAGTCCAGGAACCGGCCACTTTCACACAGCCCACTCTGGTGCACGGCCCTCGCAAATGCGCCTCACTGACGGTGACTGTCATGACAGTTCACAGAACTGCAGCCGTGAGGGCACGCACTCAGGGTCACCGTCTCCTGTCCCCTCGGTCGCTCCTAATCTTCAGCCTGCTGAGACGGCCTTGCGGTCTGAGGCTCCGGCTCGAGGTTTCTTTTCTCACGGTTTCTTCTGTTCAATTAGGAAAAACAGGAGTTGCAATGGACTAGATTTCAGAGACGTAGTTTGAGATCACTACGAGATACTAGTTGTTAAATGTAAGCTCCGTTGAACAGTAGGAAACATAATTAATTTTTACTTGAAACCCACTCTACTTTTCTTCCTTCTTTTCTTCTTTCCTCCTTTTCATCCTTGCTTCCTTTCTTCAAGTAGCTATTGAATTTCTACTATGCATGAAGCCCAGTGTGAGACAACTATTTATGAACACGTTTATTAGTGTGAAAACCCCCGTTCTTGTGCCTAGACCATAGTAGATAGTCCGTTGGGGGAGGGGGAAGAATCGAACTCATGGTTTCTGCCTTTGATGCTGACATGATTGAATCTTTTACTTGAACTTATCCAGATACAAATCATCTAGCCTGAGCTCTCTTCTCATTTCTTAGAATCCCTAATAAATGGCCCTCTATCTTTTGCTTATCTAAATGGATTTTGCCAGGATGCAGTATGGTCTGGGAAAAGACCTGTACTATCATTCAGAAAATGTGGAACAATTCACGAGACAGAGTATATAAAGCACAGTGTAGCAGAAAATGCATTGGGATGGAAATCAGTAGACCTGACTTCAGGTCCAGATTTTGTTGCCAACATTCTGTGTAACCATGAGTCAGCCACCGTCTCCATGTGAGCCTCACTTTCTGCATTTGAAGAATGAAAGGGTGTACTATATAGGATTCTTTTAATCAAAAGTGTCAGATGCCCAGCTAAAATTAGTACAGGCAAAAAAGAGACTTTTTCAAATCAGACATCTTCAGGCATGGTTGGATCCAGGAACTCAAACGACATCACTAGAACACTGCTTTTCTCTCTCGGCTTTGCTTGTCTCTGCGTTGGCCGTTTCTCCCCTCCTGTACGTGGGCTTGCACTGTGGGCCCAGGGAAGTGGCCACTGGCAACTTCAAACTTGCATCATCCAGCTTAGTAACTCTAGAGAAAAGAACTTGAATTCCCAAGACCTGTACATCAGTCTGACGGTAAAGCTCAGCTTGGCTCTGCTGTGTTCACCTGCTCGTCCTCTGGACCTATCCCTGTTGCTACAATGGGGCACCGTCACTGGCCAAGCGCGGGTCATAAGTCCACCGCTAAAATTGGCTGGGGGAGGGATCTTCTTGGTTCTCGCTCTGTTGTCCATTTTTTGGCCAGCAGCTTGTTTAAGCTGCGATCAGAGGCCTTCCTGTGCGCTAGTTTGGAACGGAAGGAGAGTAACGGTTCTGGGCATCTGAAGAGGGGATTTAGGGTGGTCAGGGGCATGTCGTCAGGAGGCCAGGGCACCGGGGCCACGCTCTGTTCTGAGTCTGGCGGGTCTGCGAGGTCTCAGGCTCATGAAGAGCACTTGTCTTGACGCGGCGAGTGTGGTCAACACAGTGCACTCGTGTCTTCGCACTATGACCTCAGGAGACACTGCTGGTTAACCGCCAACAGCGAGCCCCACTTCCTCCCAGCCCTTTCCCCGGGTAATCTGCTCAACCGTGATGTGCCCACGGAGACAGGAAGCAGCAAGCGAAGTTAACTGAGGTGACCGACTGGCCCAAGGTCACCGTGGGACTCTGCAGATAGTCTACAAGTCAAGCCACTTTTTCCTTATGCTAATAAGCCAGGCAACAATAGACTTTCCAAGGCTTAAACGACAGCCTGCAAATGTCAAACTGCTACTTGGGCTTATCTTACCTTTTGGGTTCCAATACAAGTGTGTCAAAAGCCAGTGGGGTCTTGAAGCCATTAAGGCTTCAGTTGCTACCTGATGTATAACGGTGATGTGTGACTCCATGCAATTACAGTGCTCTCTTTTGGTAACACATTTTAAGATGTTCGAATGAAAGGTATTATTTAATACTTAATTTCTGAGCAGTATAAATGTACGATGATTATATGCTGTCTTGCGGCCTAACGTGGGAGAGTTCTATCTGTAGTTCTATAGTGGTGCTTGTGCTGCTTTTCCTAGCGGGGAGTGGCGGGGACAATGGCAGTGACAGGTTATACCCACCTACCTACGCACCCACTCTAACTGTCATCCATCTGTCTGTCTATTTCTCTCTCTCTCTCTCTCTCTCTCTCTCTCTCTCTCCAGCAGTGAACAAAACAGACAAAAACACCTACCTGCCTGCCTGGAGCTTACCTTCTAATGGGGGCACAGATAAGCAAAACATGCGATTGAATAGAACAGGGCTCTCCAAACTCTGGTGAGTTGTGTAAATATTTCAGTACATATTACAGTGTAATAACGACAGAAATAAAGTGCACCATACGTGTAATGCACGTGATTCATCCCGAAACCATCCCCCACCCCACCCAGTCCGTGGACGTATTGTCTTCCATGAAAATGGTCCCTGGTGCCAAAAAGGTTGGGGACCGCTGAGATACAGTGGCTAGTGCCGAGGAGAAAGTAAAACCGGTGTCATTTGCATAAAGTGCTGAAGGATGGGGGGAGTGAGCCTTACAGACATCCATGGAAAGAGCAGTCCAGGTCGAGAGATAAGTGAGTGCAAAGACCCCTGAAGACTGGCGAGAGTACAAAATTAAATACTGTGCCCCAAAGCCATTTTAGATTGGTCGTACTCTGTTTAGGAGGATGGCTGTGACTTGGCCTGAGAGTCAGGCAAACCTACGCTAAGGAGGATTATATTACGTCATTGAGTCACGGAACTCTCTCTGGGTATGACCCCCATTATTTTTTCTCCTTTAAAAGAGGCTGCACACTAAAGTTTAAAATTCAAAGCATTTGATTTAAAAACCATTTGGAGATTTTTTTCTTCCATAATTCAGGAATATAATAATCATTCTCAACATGTTTTTATGGAATAATACTGAAAAGAGTTCTGCATTAAATTTAGGTTATGGGAAAATAGGTTTTGGATGACTTTCAGAATGTAAAGGATTCTGAATTTGTGAAAAGGATATTTTGCTCAAATGTATTACATTTTGTGATTGAGTATGCTCCAACTCAATCAATTAAACTGAGAACAATTAGGAAAAATGCTAGAGATGCTATGGATGTTGTACAAGCAATGCTGTGATGTAGTAATTAAGTTTCTAGCACAATTTTCTAGCTAGGCAATTCACAGAAATGCAACTGAACTATTAAACTCAGGGGTCAATGAAGGATTTGCACATCATCACCGTGGCTTATCAAAGACAACATGTCTTTCTATCATTCTACAGGTTTAATGTTAGTGAGTTTCCCTGCACTGAAAATGAAAGCTCTGTTCCAAAGGAAAATGCATCAGTATAATAAGAGTCTGGGTTCTCTCCTGGAACACCTGTGCAGTTATCCTACTGAAAGTAACAACACACTTTTAGGACATGACTCAATAGCAATTTGCTCCTAATGAAACACATTTCATTCAACAAGGGACAGAATCATGATTTCCTTTTAAAGATTTGAGCAGTTCCCTACAGGTAAGAACCTGTGATAAGTGTGGATAAAGGGAAATGATTAACAAAGTTTTTTTCTGAAGGGAAAACTTTCTTTATTAAATATAAGGCCAAAAACGCTCGACAAGGATTTAGGGATCTAAAACATACTTTCTGACCGCGATTCAACCCAAACGGAACATATTTGCTGAGCATCATCGTCATGGGAAGAAAATATTTCCAACTCTCGCACATGAGATCTGCTCCCTCCTTCCGGGGAAAACCATCGCCCTGAACAGGGAGCGTTGTGCTTTCTCAGAAGACTGGACTTTTCCCCAAATCCTGACTTAGCGCCCACGTCACTCCACGTGCCGGGATGTTCAAGTCAGGGAAGTGGTCTCACTCACATTTTTATCTGTGCATGTTCTTTTTTTTTTATTTCAGCATATTATGGGGGTACAAATGTTAAGGTGACGTATGTTGCCCTTGCCCCTGCTCCTCCCATCTGTGCATGTTCTTTACAGAGTTTTATTTGTACATGTTTTGTTTGTACGTACCCCATCCCATTTTTCTAACGTTCAAATAAGAATGCTCATGAAAGATTTGAAGATGCCGTTCTCCCTATAAGTGCTGTTATCATTTTACTCCAACACAGGGAGTCCATATGGGGGAATCAAAAAGTCAGGCATTCTGTCCTCTATTTTAATCTATTTTCGTATTAACTTTAATTAACACCGCCATCTAGAAGACTCAGTGGTAGGTGTATGTGTGTTCAGAGACGATATCACCAGCAGTAAATACAGTTGCAAGCACCCGGCTTAACGGCACAGACAAGCGTGTGGCTCATGGTTTGCTCTTCGGCTCTGGTCTCTGTCCTGGGTTGGCCTTGATTAGTAAACCTTATTGATGTCTGTGAGTCTGTTCTCTTAAAGTCTCCCTAATAGCTTGTTTACAAAGTGTTGCCCTATTTCCGTTGATTCTTAATTGGTATTGTTGCTGGTAGTCTACCATCATGCTTGGCATTTTAAATATTACTTCCATCCAATATCAGAGTATTTTTTCTATTTCTTCTGATAATTATTCTACTTCATGATTTCACTGTAATTGACCAGTAATACAACATATTCCTTCTATTAATAAAAATCTTTTTTTTAAAAAAAACTACTTTAGAACTTTTTCTTTCTAAACCCAGTCAATCAGATTAAACTACTATGAACTTAATTTTCAATCTTCAGATATGGCAGTTTTCAAAGACTGTAAATGAACATAGAAGAACTTGCCATAAACCATGAAATTAGAATTTAGTACCTTGGAACAGTTCCCTATTCTTTGAAAGGAAAATATTTCAGTGTTAAAATTTTCCTTTTGTTCAAAAAACTAAGATATTTTAATTTTTGGTAATGGTTACTTTCTGAAATGCCCTTTAAAATGGTCGATGACCAGGACAACTGTAAAACATGACCCACTAACCTACTTTTATCAAGGGATTTTGAATGACTGATCCTGTTTCTCTCAATGATCCCAGATTTATGCTGACCAGCAAAGTAATAATACAGGGTTTTGTCTTTCACAAATAAAATGCAGAAAATTATCTCTAGACTAACAAAGTGTTCCTATGAAAATTTTGGTTAAACATGGTGATAAAATCATTTACTTCTTTTTAAACAAAATGTATTTGCAGAATTACTTTCCTGGAGTTGCAGCTTTTAAAACCAAGCAATCGGTAAAGTTGGAAAACATGATTCAATGTTACATTTCAAAGACTGTGCAATGTAAAAGCTTTACTAGAAAAGCAACAGTGAAAAAGCACCAGATTAAAAAATCATTTTTCCTCTTCGTTTTAAGAAGTGTGGAGCTCAGATCCACGAGGCTATGCGAGACATCGCTGCCATACATCGGAAGAGCGTGCTGTTAATGAAATCTCAAGCTCCACGTCACGCCTCTGATTTTATTCACTCTTCGGAACAGGGCAGTGGCCTTGAATCGGTGTTGTCAGTGATGACTCAGCCTGACCCACTTAGAGATGTTTATTCCATAATTCCCTATTTACGGCTTCGCACTGTGAAAACAGTGCCAGCGGACGCCAGTTCTTCCACATTTAGAGACACGCTAGCTTGGATCTGTGATTTCAAAATGAATAGCCTCAATCTTTGAGTAAAAGTAAATAGCTCCTTTACTAATGTCCTTTAGGGAAACCTTCATCTAAAGGAACATAAAGTGAAAGCTGTGTCTCAAAAATCCTGAGAGATTTTTGCATAGGCAAAAACATCTTGACCTATTTAAATAATAGGCTGTATACATTTCAAAATAGTAAAAACCAAATTCTCGAAAGAAAAACACAATAAATGTTCAGAGCACAAAAAGTTCATTGCAGGCTTAAACGGGACAAATTAGAACAAAGGGAAATCTTAGAGTGTCTTTTTATGCGAGCAATGTGTTTACTGTAGTAACGGCCCAGGGGAAAACTGTGGAAAGTATACCTGAACTGTTCTCTGGGCAGCAGACAATGTATATATTAAGCCAAATATAGGCATACCTCAGACATATTGTGGGTTTGGCTCCGGACCACTGCAATAAAAGCAAATACCATATGAAAGTGAGTCACACACCTTTTTTGGTTTCCCAGTGCATATAAAAGTTATGTTTACGCTGTATTGTAGTCTATTAAGTGAGCAATAGCATTATGTCTAAAAAAAGCAATGTGCACACCTTAATTTAAAAAGACTCAAAGCTAGGCACAGTGGCTCAAGCCTGTAATTCCGGCACGTTGGGAGGCCAAGGCAGAGGATCACTCGAGACCAGAAGTTCGAGAGCAGCCTGGGCAACATAGTGAGACCCCTGTCTCTACAAAAAAATGAAAAAAATAAAAATTAGCCAAGTGTGGTGGCACACACCTATAGTTTCAGCTACTTGAAAGGCTGAGAGGCAGGAGGATCGCTTGAGCCCAAGAGTGCAAGGTTACAATGAGCTGTGATTGCACCACTGGGCAACAGAGTGAGACCCTGTTTCTAAAAAATAAAAAGACCTTATTGCTAAATACTGCTAACAATTATCTGAACCTTTAGCCAGTCGTGATCTTTCTGCTGGTAGAGGGTCTTGCCTCTATGACGATGGCTGTTGACTAACCAGAGTGGTAGCTGCTGAAGGTTGGGGACTGTGGCAATTTTGCAAAATAAGACAACAGTGAAGTTTGCCACATCGATTGACCTTTCCTTTCCTGAAAGATTCTCTGTTGTAGGTCACGCTGTTGGATAGCATTTTACCCACCGTACAATGTTTTTCAAAATCGGAGTCAATCCTCCCAAACCCTGACACTGCTTCATCAACGAAGTTTATGTAACATTCTAAATCCTGTGTTGTCATTTCAGCAATGGTCACAGCATCTTCACCAGGAGTGGATTCCGTCTCAAGAAACCATGTTCTTTGCTCTTCATAAGAAGCAGCTCAGCGTTAAGGTTTATCACGAGATCGCAGCAATTCAGTCACATTTTCAGGCTCCACTTCTAATTCCAGTTCTCCTGCTGTTTCTATCACAGCTGCAGTGACTTCTTCCGCTGAAGCCTTGAACCCCTCAAAGTCATCCATGAGGGTTGGAATCAACTTCTTCCAGACTCCTCTTAATGTTGGTATTTTGACCTCCTCCCGTGCTGCACAAATATTCTTAGTGGAAGAAGACAGAATACATGTTAAAAAAGCCAGCAAACATATAAAAAAAGCGCTCAACATCTCTAATCATGAGGGAAATGCAAATCAAAACCACAAGGAGATACCACCTAACTCCAGTGGGAATGGACTTTATCAAAAAGTCCCAAAACAACAAATGCTGGTGTGGATGCGGAGACATAGGAACACTCTTACACTGCTGGTGGGACTGCAAATTAGTACAACCCCTGTGGAAAGTACTTTGGAGATACCACAAGGAGCTAAAAATAGAAATACCATTTGATCCAGCAATCCCACTACTAGGCATCTACCCAGGAAAAAAAGGAAAAAAAGACATTCTACAATACAGACACCTGCACTCCCATGTTTATGGCAGCACAATTCACAGTCGCAAAGATGTGGAAAACTTGTGTCCAGAATATATACAGAATTCTCTAAAGGCAGTAATGAGAAAACAAACTACCCAACTAAAATTGGGCAAAATATGTCAATAGACACTTCACCAAAGAAGATGTACACATGGAAAATAAGCACATGAAAAAAATCTTCAACATTATTATTCATTAGGAGAATGCAAATTAAAATGGCAATGTGACACCCTTAGACACCTATTAGATTACAAAGACTGATCATACCAAGTGTGAGTGAGGATGTGGAGGACTAGAACTCTAACATACGGTTGGGGAATGTAAAATAGCCCAACCTCTTTGGAAACCATGTTGACAGTCTTTTTTTTTTTTTTTTAAATGAAACACGCACCTATCATACAATGCAGCTATTTCATTCTTACTTACCTAAAAGTGTTGAAAGTTTATGTCCATACAAAGGTGTGAATGGTAATATTCATAGAAGCTTTACTTATAATACCCCCAAACAAGAAATAACCCAAATTTCCATCATCGGGTGAATGCACAAACAATCTGTGGTGTATCCAGACGGTGGAATACTACTTAGTAATAAAAAGAAATGAGCACGATACATACAACATAGATGCATCTCAAAACAATTATGCTTAGTGCAAAAAGGCAGACAAAAAAAAGAGTACACGCTGCATGACTCAGTTTATATAATAGGAAATGCAAATTAATCCATAGGATCAGAAAGCAGAAGGGAGCCGGAGGGGCAGGGGAAAGCTTTGGGGAGCTACGTGTGTGTTCATTATCTTGATTGCAGGGATGGTTTCAAGGATGTTAAAACTTTCCAAGTTACAGGCGTTAAGTATGTGCAGTTTGTCAATCACACCTCAAAAAATCTGTTTGTTTAAAAAAAAAAAGTATGAAGGGATCTGTGTGTATCTACATGGAACTATGTCCATGACATTGTGGGCAAAAGGGGAGGTTCCAGAATGCTATGTATACTTTGATCTCAGAATTTTAAAATAAAACAACCAAGAAAAAAGTAATCCTTATCTCCAGTTAGAACTATGAGGGTCCACTTATAGAGGGATTTTTCGGTGCCTTTGCCACTCCTGAAACAGCAAGACCAACCCCTCCTCGTCCTCGGTCTGCTCAGCGGTGAAGAGGACCAAAGACCTTTAAGATGCTCCCTGCACTTTCACTTAATGAACAGTAACTATATTGTCTCTTCCTTATCACTTTGTTCCTAACACTTTCTTTTCTCTAACTTCCTTTATCGTAAGAACACAGCGTATAATACGTATTGTGAGGTCCGGAGCCGAGAGAGACACACACGAAGCCTCACGTGTAGCAAGACGCTGTTTATTTTGGGCATCTGGGTGCAGATGGGTAGAGGCCAAAGAGCGTCCACCCTGAGGGAGGGGAGAGCCCTGGGTTTCACAGAGGGTTTCTCCGGGGCGGGGAGTGAGTACCTGGGCCAGAACAGCCGCTGCAATAGAAATGTTTTTAAACCCACCAATTTCTGGGACCCCTGGGTTAGTCTCATCCT
>CAUYRT010041221.1:0-23155 GCA_963574885.1 Lepilemur ruficaudatus
TTTCTATATATATTTAGTTGGCCAACCAATTTCTTTCTATTATTAGTAGAGACAGGGTCTCGCTCTTGCTCAGGCTGGTTTCGAACTCCTGACCTTGAGCAATCCACCCGCCTCGGCCTCCCAGAGTGCTAGGATTACAGGGGTGAGCCACCGCGCCCGGCCGAGGCAACAGAAATGTTAACCAAATTAGCTAACAGAGTTGCTGTTATTAGTGGCAGAAATTCATAAGGTACGAATTTCACGTCACTGCTAGTCCTACAGCTCAGCAGAGCCACCACCTGGGGCCCACTGCACGTTCTTGGTCAGGGCAAAGCCTCCTCGAAACCACAGGGGCTATTCTCAGTGTACACTCCGTCAGGGCACCGTCCCAGCTCCTAATTAGCCAGGACCCCATTTCAGATCTTTGCTGCTACTAACAGGGTTTTAATTAGTTAAATCTACTACTTGGCTCTTCTTGTTCTTCTCTGGCAGAGAGGAAAATATGCTAACATGTGAATGTATCACATTTACACTTCCCAAAAAACCTCTTCCCTAAAGCTTTGAGGATATACCCTCAAGATGGACCACCCTTTGGAATTTCTACCCGCAGCTCTGACAGCTGTTTCGTATTTATTTCCACGGTTGGGCCATTTCAGTTTGGGGCTTTTATTCATTATATAAGCAAATATTTGTTAAAGGATCAGGCACGGGATGAGGTGTGTTTGTCAGGATTGTAATTAAGGTGGTGTGTGTACCAGGGTTAGAGAACAGGGATGGGTTGGATCCTCAACCCACTGTGGCTGTGTTATTTTGAAAAATGTACAGACCTCTCTGGGCCACATCTGGCCCACATTCACATGTATGTGTAGTCCTTGTTTCTACTGTCCTGAAGGATGGATAAGGAAGAAACAATTAATTTGGATAAAACACTTTAAGACCCCAATACATTAGCTTTTTGCAAATTCTTTGCCTGTAGCATATACTAATACTCTTTGATTTTTCAGATTGTCTTTTTCAAAGTGAATTATAGTTTTAAAAATTTCTTCAGAATGTTTTGGTTTATAAGTTGTTTTTTTTCCTCCCTCTTCCCCCTGGTTTATAAGTTTTCAATTATTTCTAGTACATTCACTATTTTGGCTCTTACAAAACAATTATAGATGTTATCAATGAGTACTTTGTGGAAGACGTAATTATTTCTCTGAATGGCTATGTGGCTTTGCCGATAGTCCCTGCACTTGCCCCTGAAGAGGACCAACCTCTCCAGTGTAGCACTCACTTCTGAGCTCCCTTCTGGGCATCCCTGGTCTCCCAGCACTACCTGGGGACATTTCTAATTCTTGCAAAATGAGAAGGCACAGCATATTCAAACGTGGTATAGACTCATTGTTTATAAGTAAACTCCCTCTCTTCATTTAGTGCCTTACATCTTAGAATCTATAGAAATTCATTAGTTTAGATCCCTCTGGCTCCCAAGTAAAATGTGACTATGTCATTAAGGTGGGGAAACTGAGGCTGTGAAGTTACAAGACTTCCCAGGGGCTCAGCCCTCTTACCTATGAGGAACTCGGAATCCCGGAACCCACACCAGAGAGCTCGGGGTGCCTTGTTTCCATCCTCACCTTGCTCAACCTCTCTGTGGCTGGCCACACTGCCGACTGCTCTCTGCAGCAAACACACTCTCGGCTTCTGTAATATGACCTTCCCGGGCTCTGTCTCCTCCTGGCCCTTTGACTGTGGGTGTTCCTTAATCCTCTGTCGGTTTCTTTCTAAATTTAAACCCTCTAGAACTTATTTTTTTTTCCCTGTGTCCTTAACATCATCCCTACATAGAACCTGGAAGCCTCGTTCTCTGGTCCTGACCAAGTCCCTGGCTCTGTGTTACTAGCTACTTCCAGATGTCTGTGCCTTGGAAAAAGCCTCATCTCCTTTAGTTCAACATGTCCCCAGATGAGCCCATTAATGCTCCCCCTCCACACACACACACCCTAGGAAAGTATTTCCTCTTCCAAACAACAGTATTTTGCTTCCAGCAGTGGCTCTGCACAATCTGACACTTCCCTTTTCTCTAATTGCTTACTTTGTGTGTCTGTTTTGCCTCCTGACTAGATTGCAATATCTTTGAGGGAGGAGGTTCCGTGGAGCAGGAGGCCCCTGGAGAGTCCCTAATAAGTGCCAAATGCAAAAAGGTTGAAGTCACCAGTTGAGAAAATCCATATAAAATACACCTGAGCTTTTGGCCTGTACAAAATCAGCATGATGTTTTCTTCTGGGAGAGGGTCACAGCATATAATTTTTAGTTCCTATTCTCCCCAGTGCTCGAGTTACTCCAGGAAGCAATTTGGGGTGAAAGAAAGGCACAGGCCCCACTGAATATGTGGAAACAAAAATGCTCTGAAATATCTTCCATAGGAAAACTTAGTTCCACCTTGACTGATTATTCTGGTGTCATAGGTTGGCCTCAGAAACTTCCCACAAAACAACAGGCAAGGTGTAAATACCTCGCTTAGGGAATAAAGCACAGGATAGCAGAATCAGACAGACCTGGGTTCAAATCCAACATTACCTGCTTATTGTCTGTGTGTCCTTAGAAAGTTACTTAACCCGGCCGGGTGCGGTGGCTCACACCAGTAATCCCAGGACTCTGGGAGGCCAAGGTGGGAGGATCGCTCAAACAGGAGTTTGAAACCAGCCTGAGCAAGAGTGAGACCCCGTCTCTACTAAAAATAGAAAGAAATTAATTGGCCAACTAAAAATATATAGAAAAAATTAGCTGGGCATGGTGGCACATGCCTGTAGTCTCAGCTACTTGGGAGGCTGAGGCAGGAGGATCAGTTGAGCCCAGGAGTTGGAGGTTGCTGTGAGTGAGGCTGACAACCACGGCACTCTAACCCAGGCGACAGGGCAAGACTCTGTCTAAAACAAACAAACAAACAAACAAAAAAAACCAAGTTACTGAAACCCTCTGAGCCTTAATTTCCTCATGGTAAAAATTTAACAGGATTCATGTGCAGATTTTCACTACTAATAATACAGTGAAGTACCTTACACAGTACTTGGCACAGAGTGGGTGCTTAATGAATAGTGGCTGCTATTTATGAGGTGCATGAGGAGGAGGAGGATGGTGGTGAGGAGGATGGCATCCAGGACAAGCCTGCCCACAAGAGAGGTCTGTGTGTACGTTTGGCATACTCCATGCCTGCTCCGTTCACCACGGTTAGGGGCCTGCAGATCACAGATGTAAAAAGTGGCCTGTGTGTCCAACCAGCAAGTCCTCCGGAGGCTGCCTTTCTGCCAGCCAAGTCGGGTGTGTTCCCATGGTGCTGCCCCAAAGGAGAGACACACAGGGCATCTATCGCTGAGTTTCCATTATAAGTGAAAAACATGACTCTCAGCTGTGCTTTCTTTATTGTGAAGTTTTTTCCTCTGGATAGAAATGTCCACTACATGGTCAAGTCTTTGGAAGGGCTGAGTGTATTTGGAGAGGGTAAGTCTCTGGAGTGATTGTTCTTGATTCAGATTTCTTAATGTCTATGATGCTCCTGGTCACTTCAAGAATTTCTAAAAATTGTTTTAATTCACTTTAATTGAAAAAAAAAACTCCAAATCACAGAAAGGGATTATGTCTCCACAAACCTTTGTAATCAGCAGGTTTGGTATAGTGGGAACAAAGACTGAATATTAAGTCATAGTCAAATCAGTAGGTCTCTCTTCTCATTCTTTTTCTTTTTCCCGGTTCATGGGCAACTTCAGTAGTGCACATGCTCCGGAGTAGACCACGGGCCCCCACAGAAACACTCCCCAGAGTTAATGAAAAGACTAAGGGTGCTTTTGAAGAGATGCAGGTGGGCCAGATTCATGTTGCATACTGCATGGTCTGGTCTATAAAATGACAAACTTGGGATTCTGTCACCAGCTCTTGGGGTGTGCTGCTTGTTTACCACACTTAGGCAGTCCTATCCACTTTCCTAGGCCTCGTCCCACTCCGAACAACCTGCTATTCATCGGCTTTTTCACCTTTAAGACGTCACCTATTCACATCCAGTCTTCTCCCCATCTCTCAGCAACAAGAAAGCAAGGCTCAGTCACTGGAACCTGATTCTTGGAAAGTCTTCAGCTTAATGTCTAGACATTGTCATCTTTCATCCATATATCTGTCCATTCATACAGCTAGTTCTCTGTTGACTGATCTGTCTCTACTAGGACAATTGAGCCCTTAAGCAGAGAGGACTCTCCTAGGCCACACCACTTTGAAAAATACTTGTCCAATTGAGACGTTCCTGGCTATCATGTTCTTTAGGGACAGACTTAAAGGTTTCTTTCATTCTGTACAGTGTCACGGGCTTCAGCCTATGTAAGTTAAAGTCCTATCCTCTGAACTTTAGGGGCAAAACATCCCTCAGACTTAACACAGCATGAGATGATCATTGAAGGAGAGCTGAGAGGTGTTCGATTTAATAATCGCTGAGCTTTGTGGTTGAGGGATATTCTAAAATGGTTTATGATGATTTTATCAGCCCACTTGAGGTAATGTTGAATTTTCTACTTGCTAGGACCTGCCAATTTCCCATCTGTTGGATTTGAATAATATAAAAATGCCCAATATGATTTGTAATCCCTTTACCGTCATAATCGATGCTCAGCGCATACTGTGCACCTTGGCCCACAGACTGGGCATTTGGGCTGATCATTATCTGCAGATACTTCCCAGCTGCCTGAGGCTTCCCTCCTGGATCCAGGTTATGTTCCTCCACTTCGCTGTGTTAGGAAATGTGCTTCTTGGTGGGGATTTCTGTTAGTCTGGGGGCATTTGTCAGACACTCAGATTTTGTTTCTCTCATGGGCTGCTCTTTCATTGACTTTGTTAAGGACTGAAAGCCACTAACCTCTCTGAGAAAGTGTGATGAGAAATCCAAATCCTCCCAAAGTTGAGTGCTTTGTGAACACTCCAGAGCCTGAGAAGGGCACTTTCATAGGACTGAGAAAGAAAATGTGTGGATTTGCCCCATGGGGAGCAGAGTGCAAATCCTGAAATTTACAGGAGCTAAGGTAAGACTGAGTTCAATAATCCTCAAACACCTGCCTTTACAGACAAGAGATGTCTGGAAGACATTTTCCCCAAGTCAAAATTCATTGGTTCATTGTCCTCTGAGGCAATTCATGGACGTATATGAATTTCTCTACCTTGAATCAGTAGGGTAGGCATCCTATTGGTTCTGCCAAAATTACAATCCTCTCCAAATGGTTACTTGGTGGCAATGGGTTAGAATTGAGCATACTAGTGAGCTGTGCTGAAAAATATTTCTCCCCTGACAGATAATGGGACAGTCTTTATCTGTGGCTTGTGCACAGAGAAAAAGACACCACCACGGTCTGGATGACTAAAAATCCCAAAGGCAGGAAAAAGCAGGATGGTTACTAACTTCCTTATAACTGCTACCCCTTCCTCCCCACACCAGCAAGAGCAGGGTCCTTTAGTCCAGTGGTTTGACTTCATATCTGAGAGGTTCTGTGGGGCGGGACCTACCACCGATGAAGTTCATCTCACAAATTAACTCTTCATCTCACAAATCTCGGGGGAAACAGCTCTGGGGGAAAGAGGCTGTGAAGCTTGATTTGTAATTCAGTGTGCCTTTCAATTTTTTCTTTTGACTACGTGACTTCAGTTGACTGTGTAGCACCTTCCCGATGGTTTTACCACCCATTTTCTCCACACGTCAACCCCAGGACCAGGACAAGACAGCAAACAGCATTTCAGTGCTGAAAAACCACAATACATGACATGGTTGGAGATGTCATTATTGCCATGTTATTCCTGGGCTCTGAAATTTAGTGTAGCTTCCAAAACTACCCAACTTACTTTTAGGGGCTGGTTTCAGCACTGCAGAATCAGTGTCATTGAGTGACATCTATTCAGATAACATATCCTTTGAGTGGTCTGCTATAATGGAGAAAGCATAGGATTTGGAGTCAAGCTGCTCTGTTTGCCACTTGCCAGCTCTGTGAGCTTGGGCAAATTGTTTAACCTCTCTGAATCTCCAGTATCCATTCTGTAAAATAGCCATTATAATGCTTTATATAATGTTTGTTATAATGCTACTTTATATACCACTATAAAATTAAAAGTAATAACTGCCTTACTGACAATCTACCATATGCTAGACATTTTACATGCTCTATTTAACTCTTACAGCTCTTCCTTGAGGTAAGTGGTATTCCCATGCAATCCATTTTATAGATGAGAAAATTGAGGCTTACAAGAGTTAGATGACTTGGCTAAGGATATCAAGCCAGTAAGAGGTAGTATTTTGATTTGGGCCCAGAGCTTTCCCATTCAAAGTCCATAGTCTTAGCACATTACCCTTCTGAGAAGATAAAATGAGATGATTTAGGTAAATTTATAGTACTTGATCTTCAGAAGGTGCTCAAGAAATGTTAGTTCTCTTCCTTTTTGCCTCCATGTTTGTTTTAAACTTCCTAAGTTACAGCTTTCCTTTCTGTGCTCAGATAATTTATACTGTACTTGTATTTGGCTTACTTTTATTCACATTCACTTTGTCAATAAATATTTGCTGAGTGTCTACTATGTGTCGTGCCCTATGCCAGACACTGAGTATTCAGTCATGAACACAAAAGACACAGTCCCCTATCCTCAATGCATATGTAGCAATGCCAACAGCGTCCTCCAGGAGTTTCTGAATATGGAGGCCAAGCCACATTGCACTTCTTTAAGATGGATTAATACCATAGCATTTGCAACTATAATATTATGTTACCTTGGACACCAGGCAATTAGCAAGTAATTAAATCTCCCTTGGTCTGAATACACCTGCAACCATACTGTCTGCTAAAGTTCTGTTACACTCACTAATTAGCATGGGTTGAATGACAGGATAATCAGAAAGAAAATACCTCCTCTTGGAGACCAGGAGTAAATGATGAAAAAGTGGAATGTGCTTTTAACACTTTCTGCGTGGGTTTATATTCATGTAGAGTGGATAGACCCACTGTTTTTCAATATTAATGTCTCCATCAATTAATGTGCCTAGGGAGAATTGACATACACTGATAGTTACATTCATCCTTTCAATATCACAAAAACTTTGAAAATAACTGTTGCTTAGTCACTATCTGAATGCTTCCAACAGTAACAAATTTCCAGCTCTTAGGGCTAACAGTGAAGGCACTAACACCTGATTAAGTAAAAGGGTACTCATTCAAGAAGCCACAATTTTATTTTTATAACCACCTACCACAAAGATACCATAGAAAATAGAGGACTCTCACCCAATTTCTCTCCAATCCATTACATTACCTGTTTCAAGGGAGTCTGATGTCAGCCTAGATTAGCTGATAAGCGAGGATAAATTAGCTTTTTGACTATACATGTATTAGCTTTTTGTAATAAATGGAGAATATATTCAATAGATCTTTACAAATTATATTTCCCCTTTTAAAATTCCTTGGCTCTTTGATTAATTAATTGCTTTGAAAACTTCAGTGAGAAGTATCATATTATCCTTGTGTTATCCCCCACTTAGGAGCCTACAAACATCTTTCGATTGGGGACAAAAAGTCACCACCTGGGCTGGTGGCCGACTCCTTGTGCATGCTCTGCTGGGCCTGCCACTGTTGAGTCAGTGGTTCTCTTCCCTCCACACAGGGCCCGGCCGGGTTCCAGCCTTCCAGCCTTCAAGAAAAATCCATGAATCAGGGCTGCTGAAGTAACAGTGAGTTAGAACAGACTCAGGACAAAGTAAGAAGTCCCAAGAGCCTACTCTGGGTTTTTAAATGTCTATTACTCAAGACATTTGCCAGCCCTTAAACAAAAGCTCAATGGACAAACTTCAGTGTTCCAATCTCTTAAGGAATTTAGCTTAATGCTAACGCAGAGAAAATTCCCCAGCCACTCATGTAACTTTATTAGACAAAGTGGAGCATGCCTGCTCTTAAAAAAGAAGAAAAAAGACATTATTTTCTTTTTTGGAGATTGTGCTACCCGAGAAAGGGAATGCATTTGAAGTAGCAAATGTAGACATTTCAGGCAAATGTGTACTTTGTCTTCAAATGAACAGCTTTCAAAATGATCTTGGTTAAGCTCCCTTTTATTTTTATCTTTTATTCCCCTACAATGCCAGCTGAGGTTACCCATCTCCCAACAGCTACCAAATGGACTAGTAATTGTAAGGCTCGGTGATTTAATTAGACTCATTCTAAACACTCACATTTTTATCAATTAGTTAATGGGCTAAAGAGAGTCTCTTTGTTGGAGCCAGGTCATTTGGAAGCTAGAGGCTTCTTGAGGGCAAGAAGCTGAAGAACAGCAGCGTTAATATCTGTAATTAACCTCACGAGTCCTAGGTTGTTCAATTAGGAATGACCTCCCTTCCCTTCCATATGCCTTTTGTCAGATGGGGTTTTAATGTGAAATAATCACTGAAGAAAAATGAACCAAAAAGAATGCTTCCCAAAAATTAGACCTGGATGAAAAACAAAACAAAAAGAAATTAAGTTCCCTATCTCAAGTGCTTCTCAAATTATTTCTTCAATTAGGGCTATCAGTTGGTGGGATTCCTAAAAATAATAATTCTGAGGTTTTGGGATCAGCAATGCTACTGGTAATAGATATCAGGAAATCTTTTAAAATGGGGGTTTTGTCTTATCACACAGGCCAATTCTAAAACAGGGATGATCTGCTGGGCTTCTGAAAATTTTTAGCCTTCAATTACTTTTTGTAAATAACTGCCTTCAACTCTTTTGGCTAGGAGAATTCCATTTACTATTTCCCCATGAAAGAAGACTTCCATCTTATGCCTACAGCTATAATAAATAAATACCAGATGCATTAAATCAAAGATTATTTTGCTTCTTAACAAGCTAGTCAACTTCTACTCTTGTAAGAAATCTATGGGCAACTCACAAATTGTACATACTTATTCCCACTTGCTGATTACTGATAAAACGAGAAGCAGCCTTACACATAAATAAAGACTGGTATTGATTTAAAAACTTAATCTGTGAGGAAGGAATAAAACAATTTATAAATTAAAATATACAAAAGACCACAATGAATGATCCATCAGAAAAAAAAATCCACACTCTCAAAAAATATACACCATTATCTTTTTATTTCTAACTAAATCTGTAAATCTCTATTGTTCAGCATCATCTGTATTTTGAATTTAGAAGAAAAAGATATATTCACTTTGAGGCCAAACACATCAGAATGGTAGCAGTTACAAAGATAATTTCTTTGTCTTCCCCCTGGTTAGAAACCATTCATAGACAAGAAAAGAAAGGACTGAATTTTTGAGAAACATGCAAAACAGAGAGGAAATGACGCTTGTTTTGACGATTTTAACAAAAAAGGAGCATGGACTATGACTTGAGAAAATTAAATTCTTTCAGGCATCCATCACAAACTTGGAGTCCAACCTATTTCATCTAAATCATCAAAATTAAAGACACCAAACCAGCGGGTAAAATGGAGCAATTCCTTGCTCTCACTGTAACTGTGTGCATGTATCAGCGGTTCTGACCAGCAGCAGTTTATGTTTATTGTTATGGTCAACAATGATATTGTGCATGCTCAGTAAATACGCTGCTCCGCTGCGCTTCATAAATGTGCCCTTTGTTTCCTTCATCATTAGGCAGACATTCGTTCTGTACAATGTCCAACTTCCAGACAGGTGGAATAAGGAGGCGGCATCTGTCTAAATATTGAATGCCACGCTTCCCCCATCTGCTGTAATAACAGTGCTAGGTCTGCTTGGCTTCAGTTATCCTCTTCTGCATACAACCAGTCAGCCATATGCCCTATATACTGCACGTGCCACCAGAGTGACAGGGCCTGTTTTGCAGCTCTGAGCTGGTAGCTAAACAAGTGGGGGAAAGATGAGAGGAAAGAAGTGGAGGCTGGAGGTCAGGCAAGTGCAGGAATCAGCAGGTGATGGTCAATACAGCCACTGAGAGCTTCTCAAAGAACCAGTAGAAAAGGCCTTCAAAAGTCAATGGCCGGCATAGAGCACACTGCCAATCAAATTTTACAGGGCATACCTTCCAGGCTAGGCAAATAAGAAGATTTAGAGCACATGGCAGTTCATCGTTTATAATCCTGTCTTAGCCCAGCATGGCTTAGTGATAGTTCAGTGACAGATGATGAGCACATGACAGCTGCAGGATCTTATACAAACGCATACAGTAAAATTAAAATTAAATTAGTGACACACGTGTACACATTGGTTGTGCAACAGTTACACAATCTGTTTGGGACCCCTCACAGACTCTGCCACTAGGCTTTCAACACAGGATACCCATAAGGCACTTTGAAAAGGCACCCAGGAGCTGGTCCCAGCCAAGAAGAGCCCTTGCCTTGGGCAAACCTGGAAGTCAAAATACTCTCAGGCAAATAAAGGTGCTCAGGTCCCCACTCACAAAAATGGCAAAGTTTAATGATGTTTCCAATTGTCCTAATTAAAATTGACTGAGGGTTTTAAGTATTTGAAGGGAGAGAAAGAAGGCCAACAAGGAAGTATATTGGGCCTGAATTAAATCATTAACTGTCTTGTTCCTTCAATCAGTAATCTGCTGATTTTCTTATTGATAAATTTTATATGCTTTTATACAAACATGAATGCCTACACTTGAGAGCTCTAATTTGAGTGTAACTTCTATCATTTTAAATGTCTGGGTCCTTTGCTACAAATTATGAGTGTTCTTTCATTCATTTGTCTGAAGATTTGTTTTAGGTAACTTGTCATGATATGGGATCTCCTAAATCATGTCTCTCCATGAAACTTTACAAAGGTGTTACATATTTTTGGAAATTTAAGTTTTATTTTACTATTTTTACTCTCTTTCCTTGACTGGATCCATTTCAAAAGTATCTGTAGTGACTACGTTTCATATTCACATTTGCTTCAAAGCAGATTTTAATAAAAACCTGCCGTGTTTGGCAAGCAAAAATGTTAGACAAAAGAAGAAAACAGTAGTGTTTCTTGAGCTGCTTGTCACATTTCTGGAAAATATTCTATTTGCATCTCATGAAATACAAATAAGAATTATAATTCCACAGTTCTATGAAGTTTAGAATACTTTATATATAATTACTGTATAAATCAACTCTATATTTAATATATAGAATAATTCATGAAGGTTTTTTTTTAAGTTAAGGAAGTTTTTTTAAAAGACTAAATAATTAGAATATTATATCAGATTGAAGTTTTATATCGTTAATCCTCACAGCACCTCTATGAATACTAGGATGATCAATGTAACAAAAGAAATGAGCAATTTGACCAAAATCACATGGAAAAAAAATCATCAGTGGAGTTAAGATTCAAACAAAGAACATCTTACTTTGCCTTTTAGACTTTTATCATAGACTCAAAACTTCCTAATGTAATTTTAAATTTCTGTCCCCCCTTTTGGATCTGCTCCTCTGCTTTAAATCACCTCTGTCTCCCACCCTATTGATCTTCAGAATCAGTCTGAATATGTTTATGAATTTTAAAAAGCCAACAAGTACTTAAGATGGGTACTGAAGCCTGACTTCTAGATTACTTTGGGGTCATCTCTAAAAACTTGAAAGAACTGTATTTTCCTAATAGTGATATCTTACCTATCAATTCTAATGGTGTTTTAGATAAAGGATTTGTTGGAGAATTTTAAATTCTCATGTGATATAATAAAATCACCTTCTGTTTTCCAGTTGAAGATTCTTTGAACATTTTCTCTTTGATTTCTCTATATGATATGTATCTTCCCTTGAGCTCAAGTTCTACTGAGAACATACACAATTATTACATGCCTCAATTAGAGAGATTTTCTGTAGTCATTCTTTAAAAAAAAGAAAAATGGGGGGAAAAAACCACTTTCACAAGCAACAATTTTGTTGTTGTTACTGTTGTTTAACCAGTTTGTGCTGAATCTCAATTCTCTGTTCCATTCCCAGAAGGACTGTCAAACAAGATTAATATTGGTCATATGTGTTGTATGGTGGTATAGCACAGAAAGAAGATGGAAAACACTGTAGGGCAGTCTACATTTAATATAAGGTGGCAGAGGCCCTTGTTTGAAAGAAAGAGAAAAACAAATAACAGTTTTAAATCTCTATCACTAAACCTTTATTTTATATATCCAAACAACAGGCTGAAAAATCTGCCTCCTCCAGGGCCAAGTATTTAAATTAGATTCCTAGTTCATCCTAATAGTGGAGTGCACTCTATACCTGTGAGCTCATAAACCATAAGGGCTGTAGTCCTAACCTGCGCAAGGCCTTGAGATCTACAGACGGTTAGTAATGAGGATGGGCGTACAAGGAAATATAATTTTCTTCCAAAGGTTGGAGAAAGTGGAAAATGAACACTGATAGTAACTGACACGTATGTCCCATTAAAAAAATACACTCATATTTTTTATAAACACAGTCACTCAAAGAGAATACCCAGGCAGCAAGTCAGCAAGTCAATACCCAAGTCAGATTGTTGTAAAAGTCGTCCAAGGGACCGAAAGTCGGAGTTTGAGGATGAAATGCCTTACCTATAATGGGAAATAGTAGCAATCACTGCAAGTGGTCTCAAGTTTATGGAAAAATGATACGAATCATAAAAATACCAAATAAATCATAAAACATACATCATTAGGTTGATTATTGGGTTGATGAAGTGGCTGTGCTTGGCATTGGTGAGACCAACGGGGACAAGGGTTTCCTTTGGAGGGAGTTGTGCGTGCAAGTTCCCCTGCAGCCCACCCATTAGGAGGAAGCTGAAATCTTTCCTGGGGGGTAGCAGAAGGCAAGGTGGATCATGATCTCCCTACATGACCAAACAACCCCCCTTTTAAAAAAACCTCCTCGTCATTATTTCCAGTCCTGGTTCTTCATTAGAAATAAAAGAATTATATTCAGGAGCCAAATCTGAAATGATGAAAATCCTCAGAGGGAAAGAAGCAAGAAAGATTTAGCAGTTCACTCTTTTATTACTGTTATGATTACTCTTTATTACTTAGCACTTATGCGGCACTTTATTTTTTCCAAGTGCTTTACAATCCTTAATTACTTAATCTTGAAATATATTTAGAAAGGCACTTGAATTTATTTGACGCTGCTATTCAAACCTATTTTGCCCCATTTTCAGCCCCCACTCGTGGCAGTACAGTATCAGCCTGCTGGGAATCGGGATGTGGAAAGGGTGGCTGATAGAAAGGAACTCCAGAAGAAAAACAGAGGGGGAGGAAGGAGAGGAGAAACGAGCTTGTGTTAAAATAACAATAATCAGCAATGACTACTACTCTCTCCTTCTCTTTGGCACTCTTTGCCAATCCAGTGTCTTTCAAAATTTAAATAATCAGTAATTTCTAAAATGCAATAAATATAGATTATGCATACCCTACACACAACAGATTTTTCTAACTGAATGATGTTGCTTGTCATGCAAATAGGTAGCCCTGAACCAATTAAGAAACAAAGGCACGTTGTAATGTAGTAATGGAAATTTCTGGAGGCCAGCTCTTAGGTACAGGGTCCTTAAAGACAGAGAAGAAGAAAAAGAAAAAGAAACATGGAGAACAATATCATCATTCTATCAGCAGTTAACTTGAGTCTACTTATGCATGATCAAAGACTACAAATATAGTTTAAACAGCATGAAATAATCGCTGGGTTTACAATATGAAATGATTTTTAAAAGCAAAACCGACAACAGTCCTGGTGCCACTATGTTTGGAGACTAAAGACTAATTTTGTGATGCACGGCCAAGCTGAGGTGGCGTAGGGAAATCAGGGTTAAGAGGCTAACCCCCCTCCCGGGTTCCCTTTGAAGATTTCTACATTCTGGGGGAGAGGGTAATGAAAATATTCTACCTCCCCTATTGCAATTAGGTCAGTGGGCCAAAGAGAAAAGCTGCTCACACCACCACACTCCAACGCAATTGTAATACCTAAGGAGGCAGAAGGGACAGCACTCAGATCTCTCGCGGCATCGGGAAGGCTAAGTCCAAGGGCAGTGAACAAACTTTCTCCAGAACAGGTCTTCTTCCCTAGCTGTGGCATTTGAACAAGAACGTGAGAGACTAAAAGAAGTCAGTCTTCCTCCCTTCTTAAGCTTCTCGTACCCGAAAAAGCACCCACACCAACAACAACGAGAATGAAGAAGCCGAAACAAACCATGCTGGAAGCGTGGAGATGAGGGCAAGTACTTATAAAGACGAAAATGACGGCTTTTGCATCTAGATTCCCCTGCTAAGAAATTCAAGCCATAACTGGAAAGATCCATCCATTTGGTTGCTCTGATGTTGTTGCTTTTCTATTTTCATTTCTGACCCCGATGAGGCAAAGGAGTGACACACAGACAATTTAGAAACCAGAAACTTAATAAAATGGCTCTAAACGTGACAGCATTTATGAAAAAAGATTAATTACTAGGAGTAAAGAGGCCTGATGCCAGGAATTTATAGGATTGATACAAATACGATGCCCTGCTGGGCTGCTAGGCCCATAAAATGCAACCCTAATCTTCAGGCCTATTATTGTTTTTGCAGAAACAACAGGCTTCAGCCATGACAACAAAAGGGTACATAATAGAGTTTCAGTAGGGGAAAAAAATCACCCTAGCCATGGAAAATAAACACCGCTAGGGAATCTGTTCGTTAACACCTAGCCCAGCCTTCCCTTAAAGCACCAGTGTCTACAGAGTGAAGGTGGCAGTATGATGTTTATACTGAAGGAAGGAAAGGAGAGAACCAATTAGTAAGAAGAAATGGGGCCACTCACTAACTGTTCTGATTGGCAGCAGACAAAGAGTTTGTTCTTTATTTGGGAAATAATCCAGCCGCCTTCTTAAAAAAGAGAATTGCTCTTGTAAAGGTGGTAGGACAACCTCTGCCTACAATCACTACTTTAATTTCTTGTAAACATTTTTGAAGCCCTCCCTCCCCCTTATGGCTCTCTTATGCATCTTGCCCATCTCTTATAATTGATGTGTCTGACATTCAGAAACACTTTGTGAAACCACAAATTAGTCATGGCAGGAACAAGAAAAGAAGCTCAACTCGGCAATTGGATTACACTAACCAATCAGACTGGTGTCTGTCTTTGTTTGTACTTGCCACATTGAGGGTAAAGAGAAAGATAATTTTCATAGCTAGTAATTTGAGGTTTGCATTGTATTCATATTTAAAATCAGAACACATTTTCTGGGGGCTGACTGCAGGAAAAACAGTGTGCCATCTATGTTTGTGTGTCCATAACATCTTTGGAAAGTATGAATGGGCATATAGAAAAACACCTACTACCTTAAGAGCAACCTGTGTTTACATATGAATTGTCTTGACATTCTATGTCATTCAAAGGGTTTGTTTCTAACATATGGTGTTTGTTGCATGCGCTAACAGTGACTTTTTAATTTGAAGTCAGCCACAATCAGTGGTCCTAAATCCTCACTGTCTCTGGGATTAATTATGGGCACTAGACAGCAACAGCAATCCTCTCTTCCTGATAAGCTCCAGAGACGAATTGGCAAGAGGAGAAAATAGGCCTTTCAAGGTTAGAGAGTAACCAGAGCTGACATACACAGGCCTTTCATGACACCCATTTGGAACTGGAATATTAATGATAAATCTGCCTCCTTTATTAAGGCGTCTTAGTAAAACATCACACAGGCAAGAAATGGCATTTCTGTTGCTGGCTGACTTTTCTTTATAGAAGGTTTCTACTTTTTCCTCTCAGCAGAGCCATTTAAAGACCACATACTTAGGTCTCTGCAGTAACTCAGCAATTGTTAAACAAATAAACGAACAAACAAAACAACATCAGAAACTCATAATCAGAATAACGGACCAAGCAGCAGCCTGTGGTTCCAGAGGTCGGTGTCTTTACAGCTTCACAAACTGAACCCTGTGGGAACTCAGAGAGTGTCCAGGACACGCTGTCTCCCCATGGAAGTAAAGAATCCAGGTCTCTGGCCATGGACAAGCAGAGCAGCCGTAGTATAGTTGGCCATGTACCTACCTGTGTTCCCTGCAATTTCCAACCTAAAGATGGAATTCCTTGCCACAATCCCTCATGCAGACTTGTTCACATAATAGATGCTCTAATCAACTTACTGTTTTAGGAATGTGGTATTCTACTCAATCATCACCTACTCTTAAATAGGGGAGAGGTCAAATGATTTCTTGAGATCCTTTCCAGTCCTATGTTTCAAAATCTAAGATGTTTTATTGAAGCCGGCTGATGGTGTCATGGATACCTTGTTTGATGTTCACCTGAGAACTTCTTGGGCACCCACAATGTGCTGGGCGCTGCACTGGACCGAGGGTTCGATAGTGCGAGTGAACACTGGGATTCCTGCCTTCAGGGGAGCCAGAAGAGAAAAGGCACAGACCATCCTGGGGGTTGGGGAAGATTTCCTTGAGGAAGTGACTCTGGAGCTGAAATCCTAAGGAGGAGTAGGAATTACCCGGATGAGGCAGAGGAGGGAAAGTGGAAGTCCGCTCTTTCTGGCAAAGGGTGCAGCATGTACAAAGTTCCTGAGGTGAGGGCAAATTCTTTTGAGGATCTGAAAACAGGCCAGTGGCTGGAATGCTGGGAGTGAGGAGGGCCCGGTGCTGGGGGAGGCAGGAGGTGTGGGCAGGGTCCAAGTGCAGGGTCTGGATTAATTACAGAACCCCAGAGCCTTTTTCCTCACTAAGTCCTCTGCTCTTATAGAGTCTTTTCAATTGCATTGTGAACAAATAAGAGTGTAGGATCTCACTTTGGAAACTCTCAAAGGTTTAAGTACCCCAAAACACTCACAAATAATGTAGAATATAGAAACCTAGCATTTACAGTCTGAGCCATTCAGACATCCAACTCCTGTTTTGCAATTTACACCATACTTTAAAGGCTTAGCCAACTACTAAGTTCAGAGCTGTAGCCAAAAGTTGCCCTTGTGTGTATAGCAGGTTAGTCTCTGAATTAGGGACTTCACTAAAATGCAGATGAATAAACTCCTTTATAATTGGCCTACATTCAATAGAATTTAAGTCTTTTATGAATAAAACTTTGGTTCTATTATAGTGAAGAATTTGTTTCTCAGTGTCTTCTTGTTAAACCATCAAAGAGATTTTTTTTTTTTAAATTGCTGGATCATATGGTAAAAGATTTTTTAAAGGTAAACACTAACACTCAGATACTGTTCTACTAAAACCTTACTAATTCCTAAAAAAGACCAAAAAAAAAAAAAAAAGAAGAAAGAAAGAAAAAAAAGTCAGCCAAACTTGTTATGAGATTGAATCACCCTGCCAGTGTGGACAAAAGGATTGAACTTGTCGATATACAATTACGTATGGAATACTTTCATGTCTTTGGAAAGTTGACTCCGTGGAATAGAACACAAGGAAGCACCATAAATAGAGATGTGTTAACTATCAATATTACACTTGAGCCAAACATCACTACAGCAAACACCTTTGCTCTTCTTAGCCTAATTAAACACGGGCGTTACTGGTGTACAAGACGGTATTCAGCACTACGTTTTGCCGTTTCTCAACTATACATAGCCCCCCATGCATTGACTCCATACTTCATTCATTCTTCTAAGCCTTTCCTCGACATTTCCAGTTCTTCTTGAGTGTTGGGTTCCTGACTCCCACTGTTGACTGTATTTTGATAATGGATATATTTGCAAAATTTTTAGTAAATTGTCTTCTTACTCTGTATTATTTTCTTTTACTTAACCCTCTTCATTTTTTAAAAAAACATATTGTTGGGTTTTTTTCTGAGCCAAATACTGCTTTTGCATAAAGGCAGTGTTCTTTTCCTTTGTCTGTCAAATAGGGATTTCTGTCCCTTTCTGTCCTCTCTTTAGCACTGGCAGATCAGTCCTCTGGGCTTTGTTTCATTTTTTAAAGTTCATCCATGATTCTTAGCACTGTTTCCCTCAAGAGTGGGCT
The DNA here is from genome assembly GCA_963574885.1 of Lepilemur ruficaudatus. Taxonomy (NCBI): domain Eukaryota; kingdom Metazoa; phylum Chordata; class Mammalia; order Primates; family Lepilemuridae; genus Lepilemur; species Lepilemur ruficaudatus. Next base: position 17,905 of record CAUYRT010041221.1, read on the forward strand.
TAATTTTCAAGAACAGGAAACCAAACATCAGGAATGACATCATCTTTCAGTTGCTAATGAGTAACTATTACAATAAAATACGCTCAACTTATCCAGAAGTCATATTTGCACCTTGTTAATTACACAGCTCTAAGGCAACCCTCCAGGCTGTTGGCTTGTTGGCCATTTCACTTTTCATTGGCACTTCCAGCAGAAAAGAACAAGAAAAACCGAAAGGTTGAAATTCCCATAAAGCAGCCTTGGTTCCGCCGCTGTGTGTTCAGAATCTCATAAATTTTGGAATTGGCAAGGGCTTTAGGGATCACTAGCCGATCACAGACATGAGGAAACTGAGGCCTAGGACCCCATGTGACTCTCAAGGACACAGTGCTGACATAATGGCAGGGTGGAGATCAGAGCTGGACTGCTGATGCCTGTTCCTGTGTCTCTATACTTTATCAGAGACACTCTCTTCTGGAACAGAAGTAGAAGTTTGAAATTCTGGTTTGAAATTCTTGGCTTTCTTCTGACATTGTACTTTTAGGGGGGGTCTTGTAACTGTTCTGAAGCCCAGGATGATACCAACTGCCATATCTATTCCACAGAGTTACCATACAGGAAATAATTTAAAATCTATAAAGAGATTTTTTTCAGGGTAGGGGGCAGAAATACTACAGTGAAATACATCTGGCTCCCAAGAAGACAGCAAACAACTCAGGATACTGGCTTCTAGCATGAAACCCTGGAGGTGCCACTAAAGTGGGAGGGGGGCCTGATGAATCCAGAACTGAAAAGCCCTAGTTCTCCCTTGGGTAGATCAGTCTGGGGAATCAAGGAAAGGGAAAGCTTGCAAGGTATCGCACACATCACAGGCTGGGGAAGGAACACGTCTCTGCTGTGTACCTTTCCTTCCCCACAATGCCCTGGAAGCCCTGTGAACAAGCCGTCACCAACTACTTGGAGCAGAGAAGCATCTGTGCCCACTCAGCACCAGCTGGAGGCAGTGGGGTAACATCAGGACAATCCTGGAGCCCAGGTGTAGGGAGGAGCTAATAACATAACTTAATCTGTGTTATTAAGTTATTTCTATTTCTTAAAATTCCAATCAGAGTTCCAGGAGGACTTTTTGAAAACTTTAACAAACTTATTCTAACTTGAATATAGGAGAATTAAAGATCCAGGAATGGCTAAGATACTTTTGAAAAAGAACAAAGAGGAAGGAGGACCATGGTTCATCCTATGAGATATTCAGATGTACAATAAAGCCTTGGTAATGATAGTTTTTGTTTAAAAAATAATAGTTGTTTGAAACAGGAATAGACCAATGGTTCAGAATAGAGAGTCTCAAAAATCGTTAAATAAATATGTAATAAGATGACTCTTCTCTTGCATACCAAGAACTTTGTATATAAGAAAACCATATCACAAAGCAGTGAAGAAAAAATGGATCATTTAGAATGATCCAGTGTTGGAGAACTGATTCACTATGTGAAGAAAAATAAAACTGGATTTATACCTAACGGGAGGAATTTCAGAGAAAATTAGAGATCTCAATGTGAAAGATAAAACTAAAAAGCTAATGTAAGAAAAATGTTGGTGAATATCTTTGTGAACTTAGGGTGAGGAAGGATTTACTTTAGCAATTTTAAAAGTAGAAATCATAAGAGGAAAAATTGATGAGCTAACAAAAAATATTAAAATTGGGAATTTTTATCCAGCAAAAGACACCATAGACAAAGTTAACAACTGGATGACATATAGGGAAAAGATGTTTGTACTGAGTAAAACCAACAAGATATTAATTTCTAGACTATACAAAGAACTCTTGCAGATCAATATGACAAAAAAATAAAACTCATGAACCCCAATAGGAAAATGGTCCAAAGGTATAAATATTCAACTCACTGTAAAGGAGATCCAGGAGCTTACAAACACATGGAAAAACAGGCAACAATACTAGTAACCAGAGATACATAAATCAAAACAACAATAACTGATACTATTTATGGTACATACCTGAGAGAAATTCTCACACTGGTCCCAAAATGGTCATCTACAAGGATGATCATGACAGCAGTTTCATAACAGTGGAGAGTTAGAACAAGGTAGACAAAAATAAGGTAGAAATATATACAGTTATGTAGTGATCAAAAGCAATGAGTACATATGGCAACATGGACAGATATTAAAAACAGTGTGGAGGGAAAGCTTGAAGTGGAATGAGATCAATAGTACATCACTTATTTATATTAAAATTGTACATATACCAAAAGAGTCCACACTGCGTATCTTCCAAAGATGCATCTATATCCAAGGAAAAACATGATCTGCATTAGAGAGAGTGCCTATGGAAATGGGGGGATGAATGGGAATGAGGTTGGAGATGACGATGGTATGAGTATGATGAACTCAACTGTTGGAACCTGAGATTAAAATTCAGCTTCTTGGGAGACTGAGGCAGGAGGATGGCTTGAGCCCAGGAGTCTGAGGTTGCAGTGAGCTAGATGACACCACTGCACTGTAGCCCGGCAGCAGAGTGAGACCCTGTCTCAAAAAAAAAAAAAAAAAGCCTAGACAAACAAGGAAAGGCACATTGTAAAAAATAAATAAAATGGTCATTTTGGACTTTTACATAGCGACTAACGTTCTCAAGGATAGATAAGGTCTACTGTCTCATAAATTCAGCATCTTCCAGGGAGTGAATCTAAATGTTAAGCATTTCTTTACAGAGTCTGTCTTATGGAACTAGTATAGGAAAAAACTTCACATTTCCAAAAAAACGTGCTAAACATTTTATTAACAGCCAGAAGAAAAACTAATGTCTGTTTTTCAGGGCTAATTTCAGAGAATACCACTAGGAAAGTGACATAGTAGTTTGGGAATGTGACTGAGTGCCATTCACGGTACATGCAGACAGCACCCACTGTAGGAGATTCAACATATTTGCAGCAGGGACAGTTCTAAAGGTCTAAAATACTAGAATAAAAAATAAGGAAATCCATCTCTTTATTCACTTTATTTCTAAAAATTCTGCTATTAGCATGTATCAATGCTTAAATAAAGCATCATTTGAAAAATACATTCTATTTCAGTGATTCACAGCTATTATAAAGCTACCCAGATATAAATAGTACAGTTATAACTTCATTTCAAAAGGACTTCATTTCCAAAGGAATTTCATGATACATTCAGTGTGGTCCCTGTATCTACAGAAGGGACTGGAAATGAATTTCAGACCTCTGTGTTGTGCCCCTTTTAACTCTGAAGTCATTTGCATGGTGTTGGGTGGTGTCATATGGCAGGGTTGTAGATCCCTGAACAGCATTCAGTTGCTCCTCTTCTTCCAGGCCTGCACGGACTGTCACCAGTGCATTACTAATTGAACATGATGGGCACTAGGTTGATTAAAGAGAAAATTGCATTCTACTTATCAAATGCTTATTAGCATAAGTAGCACATGTGCTTGCTTTCTCTTGCCCTATTCAATAAACATTTCATTAGAAAAATGAATTCTGTCACTTGGGACATGGAGCTCTAACTCAAACACTTCTTCCTTGGCATGTAATATTCAGAGGAACTTGCTATATAGTCCACAGTTTGTGTGTTGCCATATATATTTGAAAAATTCCCCAAGCAAATCTTGGTCAGTACTTTCCTTTTAAAATAGAGGAAGTAAAAAAAAAAAATTACATAAAGATCTGGCAAAGGCTATGAAGAGCTCCTGACCTAGGCCCCCTGAACAACAGAGCAGAGTCCAGCTGGACAGAGACCCAGGAAACAAGGTGAACTCCACTCAGGAGACCTTGACACAGGAGGGCTGCAAGGGACCTACGGGGACCCAGCCTCTGCTGTGGCTGCCTCAGCTCCAGGCATAGTCTCTGACTGGCCCTGCTGCAACTTTGATCTTTTTTTTTTCTGAGACAGAGTCTCACTGTGTTGCCCAGGCTAGAGTGCCATGGCGTCAGCCTAGCTCACAGCAACCTCAAATTCCTGGGCTCAAGCGCTCCTCCTGCCTCAGCCTCCTGAGTAGCTGGGACTACAGGCATGCACCACCATGCCTGGCTAATTTTTTTTTTTTTTTTTTTTTGAGACAGTCTCACTGTGTTGCCTGGGCTAGAGTGCCATGGCATCAGCCTGGCTCACAGCAACCTCAAACTCCTGGGCTTAAGCAATTCTTCTGCCTCAGCCTCCCAAGTAGCTGGGACTACAGACACGCGTCACCATGCCCGGCTCATTTTTTCTATATATATTTAGTTGGCCAATTAATTTCTTTCTATTATTAGTAGAGACGGGGTCTCGCTCTTGCTCAGGCTGGTTTCAAACTCCTGACCTCGAACAATCCACCCGCCTCGGCCTCCCAGAGTGCTAGGATTACAGGCATGAGCCACCGCGCCTGGCCTTAATTTTTTTTATATATATATATATTTTTTTTAGTTGTCCAGATAATTTCTTTCTATTTTTAGTAGAGATGGGGTCTCGCTCTTGCTAAGGCTGGTCTCAAACTCCTGACCTTGAGCGATCGTCCCACCTCAGCCTCCCAGAGTGCTAGGATTACAGGCGTGGGCCACCGCACCCAGCCCCTGCTGCAACTTTGGAGAGCAGCTGTGAATGCCCAGACCCTGCCTCCCCTTCCTCTAAATAAAATTGAAGGAAAGGAAGTGGAAAGGAAATTAGGTGAGTAAATAACTGACCATTTCCCCTCTGTTGTAGCTGACACCTTTTGGTGTGTCTGCCCAGCTCAACATGGTTCCCTCACTTCTGAAAATATCCCCGACCCCTGCCTGTGTATGTAGTAACATGGCTTGTACTTCCGTACCCAGCAGGTTCTTTGTGGATTGGACTGGGTGGGGTTGGGGGGCTGCCCCAAGCTGGACCAACTTTATTTTTTCCTCAGAATTTGGAACTGGGTTAGAGAGGCAGCAAGCTAAATTCTACTGGTACTTGGAATCATAGCAGGTGCACTCAGGAACCGAGAGAGAGAGAGAGAGAGAGAGAGAGAGAGAGCGCACGCGAGAGCGAGAGAGAGCTGGTCAGAGAGAAAACAAACAAGGGAGGAATTAAGGATACCTACCCAGAAGAAAAAAAGAGGGCCGGGAGCGGTGGCTCACACCTGTAATCTTAGCACTCTGGGAGGCCAAGGCGGGCTAACAGCTCAAGGTCAGGAGTTCGAAACCAGCTTGAGCAAGAGCGAGACCCCGTCTCTACTAAAAATAGAAAGAAATTAATTGGCCAACTAAAAATATAAATAGGAAAAATTAGCCAGACATGGTGG
>CAUYRT010041223.1:0-33234 GCA_963574885.1 Lepilemur ruficaudatus
GGGGAAAATGATATAACTCATTCTAGCCACTGCATATTATTTAGTTGAATATATTGCATAGGAGAGGAGAAGATGGTGCTAGATGAAGAAAGAGTAAGGGACAGTTTACAAAGGGCTTGTATGTTCTGCTAAAGGATTGGACAGTATTTCTTGGGCAGTGGAGGGAGAACTACTACAGGTCTGATGAAGGTAAATGATAGCACCAGGTTTGCATATTGTGAAGAACTAGAAAATGAGAACAATTTAAAAAATATATTAAATCTATTCAATATTTTGTGAGTACTTAATTTTTCAGATGTATAAAGGGTAAAGAGATTAATTTTCTATATAAAAATCAACCGATCTATATCAAAATCTTTTAATATTGAGGAATCTCTAAATCTTCAATTCTCGCCTCTGCAGTTCCATGATCTCATATCAATGCATAGAAATCGTTCATTTAAAAAAGAAAAAAAAACTCTACTGAGGGAAAAATACAAGTTCCCCACCCCTGGCTTTTAATGTTTAATAGAACTTGTGAGATTTCTTTCCAACGTAGAAATATAGATCAAAGCAAGAAAGCAGAAAGAAATACAAAGCACAAAGGGTATTTTTAAGTAGCTTCTTTTGTGTAGACGGTCATAAGTCTTAAGATCAGTGTAAACCAGTTTAAGCTGCCTTAGTTGCCTCAGTACCCTTTAGTTAAGTGTAATACTAAAGTCCCTGTCTAATGAGAAGTACTGCGCATGCTTAACCTGTACGGTATGTAAACAGAGAGATCTGTGTCACTGCCAAAAGGAAGTTAAGGTTCCACAAACAGGCAGGCAGTGTGGATCTGACTCTCTGAGAACAACTTCTGCCACACTCAGGAAGGAGTACCCAGAGGATTCCTATCTTAACTAGGAGTGAGACCTGTGTCAGTAACCTCTAATAAACTAATCTAACTCATCAAGCTGAATTTGTCTGGGTCATTCTTTGGTCTCTTGGCAACTTCTCAGTTTGGGGGGTGATTTTTCTATATGCCTCGAGATTTTCCTGAAACATCTGCTTCTTATGAGATGATTTAAGTGCTGCAGTTTAGATTACTGTAAAAAAGCTTGTATGTGATCATTCATTCAAATATTTAAGTATTTGATTTGATTAAGTATGTTTCTTGCTTTATTTGCTGTTGTGGATACCTAGATGAAAGACTAATCTTACCTTTAAAAATCCAATATTGTATCAAAGATATAAGAAAGGAAATGGAGAATACTATATTTAAATAAAGTGATTACTGTGTGCTTAGGAAGTGACAGACAATCTAAATATTTAACAAATATTTACTCAATTATTCCTTAAAGTAAACTTAGGGAATGGATCCTCATAGTGTCATTATTTTAAGATAGAAACTGAGGAACAGATAGTTTAAATAACTCATCCAAGATCACAGACAAAGAACACAATATAATGAAAATTTGAACACCAGGTGATGAGTTGAAGACTGTGGAGCCTCATCTCTTAATTAACACTGCACAGAATGATACAGGTAAGAATCAGACACCTATAATCACATATGAAAGGATGCATACTTCAGACACTGGACATCAGAGATCTCTTTTGGAGACTGTAATATAAAAGCTGTGGTTGAAAGGACAGTTAAATAAAAAGGAAAAGAGAGGAAGTCATTATAGGCCAAGGGACAGTGTAGCTCAGGTTAGTAAGTCTTAAAAGAACTTTGTAAGAAATATACCTAATGCTATTTCTATTACAAAGCAAGAACAAATAAACTGTAAGTTCTGGAAATAAGAATTCTCAGTTGCATCCATTCTTCTATGACCTATGCCAGTTATTTATTTATTTTTAGTGTTGATTTAAAATTTATAACTAAGATTTTGTATTACCTCTAATAAGTATGCTTATAGATATCACCAATTTGGAAGTCTTTTTAATTGAACATAATAAAATGGTGCTAATGAAATGTAGTTTAATATAATAATCATGATTCACAACCTAGAATTTACTTCGAATGAATAAAGGATCTTTCAAGATAATATGGTAAATTGGGTATTTTAAGTTTTCCTTTAAGGAATTCATAAATTTACATACAAATATTGGTGTGACTATTTTAAGAAGTAATTAAATATAAAATATTATCTATAAAGATTATTCCCTAAATTTATAGTAACTATATTATATTTTATTAATATATATTTATATCATAAATTTAAATTAACAAAATGGAATAAAATAAACCTATAAAATTCAACAAAACCTCCTCAAAATGTGTATTGTTTTAATTCCATGTAAAAATGGTATTTGAAACTGTGCCAATTTCACTGTAGTGAATAAACTAGCATGTATTGATAAAAGGATTTGTGTATTGAAACCTGTTCTTGAAATGGCATTGAAGCTAAAACTGCATGTTCTCTACTTAGGCACTCATCTCCTGACTTTGCTTTTTTGCATACAAAACAAACATTTAAAAATCTAGATGTTCTATTCTAGTTAAAAATAAATTAGGACCTATAGAAAAGATTAGGTGTGCATATATAGTCAGTAAGATCAAACCTTACAACTTTTAAATCCTTGCTGCAAAATTATCAGTTTGATCTTTAAAATTTTTTTTGTAGTTTCAAGATTCTGCATTGTCATTAATAGATTATAAAAGAGTAACTGATAAAATATTTTGAATTGGCTGTAAGACTTGAGGGGGCTAATATTTGATTATAGCTTATTCAGTATATACACCACACACACACACACGCACAACTTAAATCCAAAGAGAACAGGTTAGCTTTCTTTTTTATTTTTGTTTGTTCCTCTCATTCTGTGGATTGTTGCCATAGCTTTCCTAGCTAAATCAATGCTTTTAAAAACTAGTGCATTGATTCACTGATTTCAGTGCCATTATTTCATCTTTTCATCACACAGGGTACTTGATTTTTGAATCTTTTATGCTATGCCTTTTTTCTCCGTGATTTGTTGTTCTGTTTGGTTTCTTCTCTGAAGCCGTTTTTTCTTTTGCTTATCTGATGGCATATACGCTGAATCTGATTCTTTTCACATTGATAAGTGAGTGAAAGTCTGCAGTCTTCCTGCCCAGAGGAATTCAGCGGGATCACCCGCTGGTTGCTCAGACAGGCGGTGAAATCTGGTGCTCCCCAATCGGGAGAGAGGGTTGATGGGGGCAGATGTCTCGGTGAGAGTCTTGGGTGGTGAGAGAGCCCTCATGGCCATATCTAACTCTAACGGGAAGGTTTGAAGGGGCACAGAGGAGCAGGCATCTGTAAGCATAACTGATCCCCCACTCTGGCTGGAGAATCACCATTTTGGAGAAAGCTGTAGCACTTGGACTAAATCAGCTTCTGGTTCGCATGGCGACCAAATGCAGTGGGCACATTGGCTGAACTAGAGCAGGGGCCCCCTCCCACCACTCACTACAATAGGAGGTGCAGCTTGATCCAAGAAAATCAGGAAATCCCGCTTCTCTCCCAGCAGGAGCATGACCCTGACAGAGACCTCTGCAGATAGAGAGGCCTACCTCCCCCACCTTGGGAACAGATGACAGAACTTCTGGAAATGAAAAATTCATTCAAGGAATTACAAAACACAGTAGAAAGCCTTAAGAATAGGCTAGGTCAGGCAGAAGAAAGAATCTCATAACTTGAACTTACAATATACCATCTTTTTTCTCATGAATTTATATATCATATTTGATAATTGAAACAAAAATTATAGTACAATCTGGTACTCAAAACAATGATATTTAAAAATGAGAAAGATAAAAACTCAGTGGAAGTGAATTTTCCACACATCACTCGAAGTATTAAAATAAATATGTATATGTAATACCCAGAGCAAACACTATGAAAACTATGCAAATAGGTATACAGTAGTCCCTCAGTATCCATGAGAGACTGGTTCCAGTACCTCCCCCAGATGCCACAATGTGCAATGCTCAAGTCCCTGATATAAAATGGCGTAGTATTTGCCTAAAACCTACTAACATCCTCCCCTGTACTTTAAATCATCTCTAAATTGCTTATGCCTAATAACAGTGTAAATGCTATGTAAATAGTTGTTAAGCAGTATTGTTTGTGAATAATGACAAGGAATACATATTCGGTACAGGCAAAACTTTTCTATTTATGGTTGGTTTAATCCATAGATGTAGAACTCACAAATATGGAAGGTCAACTGTACTCAAAAATATAATAAATAAATGAAGTCAGAATCCTAAAAAAATAAAAGTTCAAGTAACTCTTTGGAAAAGAAGAGAAATAGAAGTATGAGACCCAGAGTAAACAAATAAACCAATAAACCAATGGCAGACTTAGGCACTAATATACCAGTAGTTACTTTAAATCTAAATGGCCTAAATACACTAATCAAGGGACAGAATGGCAGAGTGGATTTTTAAAAATGACCAAACTCTATATTGCTTCCAAGAATTTCACTTTACATTCAATGGCAAAGGAACCTTAGAAGTAAAAGAATGAAAATAGATGCAAATATTGTTTGCAAAAATGTAAGAGTGGTTATATCAATATTTAATAAAGTTGACTTCAAAATGAAGATTATTATAATTGATGTGGAGGTATATTATTACAGAATGATAAAAGGATCAATGCATCAGAAAGGCAAAATAATTCTAAATGTGTACATAGAAAAGCAAGACCTATAGAACATGTGAAGCAAAAGCTGATAGAACTGAAATTAGAAATAGATGAATCCACAATTCCCATTTGGGGACTTCAATAACCCTCCATAAGTAATTGATAGAACTACTAGACAGAAACTGTACAAGGATATAGAAGAGTTAAATCACACAATCAACAAATAGGACCTCATTGACATACATAGAAAACCCTTTCCAATAACAGAAGACATTTTATTTTTCAAGATCTCATGTACTATGGGTTCTATTGTGATACCTTCTCCCCAAGGAAAAAAAATTTAAAAATGATATACTGAAGTTTTAACTCTTATTACCCAATAATGTGACTCTATTTGGAAATAATGTCATCCTAGGGAAAATTACTTAAGAGGTGGTCATACTGGAGTAGGACGGGCCCCTAATCCAATATGACTGGTAATGTTATAAGAGGAAAAGACCCATAGACAGGAACACAGAAAGAATGCCATATGAAGGAAAAGAATTGGAGCAATGCATCCACAAATCAAAGAAGGCCAAAGATTGCTGACAAATCACCAGAAGTTAGGAAGAGACAAGAAAAGATTCCCTCATAGGTTTCAAAGGAAGCATGGTCCTGCCAATCCTCATTTTAGACTTCCAGCCTACAGAACTGTGAGACAATACATTTCCCATCTCCAGTGTCTTAAGATACCCAGTTTTGTTATACTTAGGAACCAGTTATTATTAGGAGATGAATTCACCTTGAAATAATCAACAGTATAGAACTTACCCTGGGCCATAAAACAAACCTCATAAAACAAATTTGAAAGAATTTCAAGTATACAGGGTATCTGATGGTAATGGAATCAAACTATAAATCAATAACAGAAAGACAAAAGGCAAATTTTAACTTCATCAGAGTTAAAAAAACACACTTTTAAATAATTCATGGGTCATAGGAAAAGTTGTAACACAAACTTAAAAAATAGATCTGAATGAAAATCAAAACAAGACATATAAAAATGTGTGAGATTTATCTAAAGCCCTGCCAAGTGGGAACTTTATAGTACTGAAGGCTTACATTAGAAATGAGATGTGTTCTCAAATCAATAACTTAAGTTTTTATTTCAAGAAATTAGAAAAAGAAAATTATAAGAAACCCAAAGTAAGTAGAAGAAAAGAAACAATAAAGATAAGAGCAGAATTTAAGGAAATCGAAAATAGAAAAGCAATTGGTAAAATCAAGTAAAAAAAAGATGAATGGTCAAAAAACATCAGTAAAGCTAATAAACCACCAGCAGGAATGACAAACATGAAGTGAGAAAACGCAAATCACCTATGTTGGGAATGAAAAAAGCATATTGCTACAGATTCTGCAGATTTTCTATTAAAAAGAAAGTAAGTGGATGCTATGAATGATTTTCTACTCATTATTCTGAAAATTACAAGAAATGGAGCAATTCCTTGAAAACCATAAGGTAACAAAACCAAACCAAGATGAAATAGATAATATGACTAGTCTTATAACCATTTAAAAAATAAATTTGTTATTTTAAAAGTCCTCCCCTAAGATTAGATCTCCAGGCTGAAATGGCATCACTGGAGAATTCTACCAGATACTTATGGAAAAATCGATAATAATTTTACATACTCTCTTTAAAAATATATTTTAGCATAGACTACTTTACATTTTTATGAGGCCACTGTTACTCTTATACCAAAACTAGGTGAAGAGAGTACAAAATAAAAAACTGAAGACCGGTATCTTTCATAAGCTTAGACATAAAAATTCCCAGCAAAATATTACCAAGTTCAACAATATAAAAATAAGTGTAGACTATAATGAATTAAAATTTATTTTAGGTATTTAAGCCTGGTTTAACATGAAAATTAATCAATGTAATCCATTATATCAGCATACTAAAAAAGCATATAATCATATCAGTTGATGCAGGAAAGCATTTGACAAAACCTAGCACCAGTTTTTTCATGATAAAAACTTTTGGAAAGTTAGGAATAGAGAAAAATTAACTTCACTTGATAAAAAGCATCTATAAAAGCCTTCAGGTAAAATCATATTTAATGGTGAAAGACTGAATGCTTTTCCTCTAAGGTTAAGAACAAGGCAAGGATGCCAACTCTCACTATGACTCTTTTTTATCTTACTGCAAAACATTCTAATCTCTTTATTAAGGCATGGGAAAAAAGACATAGAGATTTAAAGGGAAGAAATAAAACTGTATTTCTTTGCATATGACAAGATTGCATAGATAATCATGAGTAATCTACAAAAATAATCTCAGAGAATTAATGAGAATGATTTTAGCAGAGTCTCAGGATAGAAAACTATACCCCATAATCAAACATATTATCCTCACAACTAACATGCCAAAGGTGAAACAAAAAACAAAGCACTACTATAGTCATTCCAAAGAAAATGAAATATTTGAGTATGTCCATAACTATATATATACAGGGTTAGTATACAGGCAGTTACAAATGTTGATAAAATAGATAAAGGAAGAAAGAATTAAATGAATGGAGAGACTTACTATATTCATGGATTGGGAGATGAAACATAGTAAAAATATCAATTTTTCCAAACTGACCTATAGGTTTAGTGCAATTTTTATAAAAATCTTGTCAAGGGTTTTGTAGGCATTCACAAGCTTATTCTAAAATGTATTTGAAAGACTATAGGTCCTCATTCAAAAAATCTTTTCAGAGAATAATAGAGTGGAAAAAATCACTCTGCATTATACTGGGGCTCATTATATAGCTAAACTAATCAAGGCAGTGGGGTATGGGCAGAGGGTAGACACATAGATTGATGGGACAGGATAGAGAACCTAGAAATAGATGTGCACAAGTATGCTCAACCGATTGTTTGACAAAGGTTCAGAAAAAATTCAATGGAGAAGTAATAGTGTTTTCAACAACTAGTCCCGGAGCAATTTGATATCCAAGGGGGAAAAAAATTAAACTTGACCTAAACTTTTACAAAAAGTTAATTGAAAATAGATCATAGACTTAAATTTTAAAGGAAAACTATAATATGTAAAGAAGTGTTAAAACTCAGCAGTAAAACAACAATAAAACTAATTAGAAATGTTCAAAAGACAGAACAGACATTTCATTAAGGATTATATGTGGATGTCAAATAAGCATGTGAAAATACCTTCAATTGTATTATCAATCGGGAAATGCAAATTAAACCAAAACAAGATATTGCTACAGATGAGTCAAATGTCTAATGTAAAAGAGTGTCAACACCAAATACGTATGAGGAGGTATAAAAACTGGATCATTGGTACGTTGTTGGAGGGAATGTAAAATGATACTATCTCTCTGTAAAACACTCCATCTGCGTAAAACTCAGTAATTATCTTGTAACTCAGAAATTGCAACGTTGAACATTTATCTCAGAGAAAAACTTATGTTGACACAAAAACTTGTACACAATTGTTCATAGAAAAATGTATCCATAATAGCCTAAAACTGGAAAACAAAACAGAATACATGTCCTTCAACAAGAGAACAGTTATACAAATCATGGTATATCCATATCATGGAATACTGCTCAAAATTAAAAAGGAACATTGGGCACGCTTGGGCACATTGGGCACATTGACTCAAACTGTACAGAAGTAAATTATGTTGCCAAATCATGTGTACCCCTGTAAAATTCCAAAATATAAATAAACAAATAAATAAATAAAGGAACAATCTATTAACATACACAACTTTAATGAATCTTCAAGGAATTGTGCTGAATGAAAAAAATTATCTTTAGTGGTTATGTAATGTATAACACTATTGTGATTATACCTTAAAATGACAGAATTATAAAACTGAAGGAGAACTTAGTAATTGCCTGTGGTTAGGGACAATGAGTGGCAGGGGGCATGAGGGTGATGTGGGTGTAGCTATACATGCTTAACAGGAGTTCTCGTAGTGCTGGCACTATGCAGTATCCTAGCTACTGTGATAGATACAAAAACCGACTCAGGTGACAAAAGTGTGTGAAACTTACACACAGAGACATGCATTCACCTATTCTAAAACACACATGCAAATACTGTAAGCTGTAAAACTGAAAAAATATAAATAAGATCAGTGGATGTCATCAATGTCAGTATCCTGCTTATGATATACTACAGTTGTACAAAATGTTATTATTGGGGGAAACTCAGCAAGTGTGCAAAACATCTCTGTATTATTTGCTACAACTCTATGTGAATCTAAAATTATCACAATGAAATTTTAAAAGTGTTTTAGATTATAAACCTCATTTAGTCAAATAAATTAGCTGACTGGCAAAATATGTGGAATCCTACAAAATAAATGGGATATAATAAGCTGCAAGCACATTCCAATAGCTCAAATAAAGCATAAAATAAATAGAATTTATATAAGACAATTATGTAAATATAAGTGTTTATATGATTGGTTTATGCAATTAATATTTCTACTTAACTATAGGTGTTTTTTCTTGCATATAATTTGCTTTCATATTTTAAAAATGCAGTGAAGATGATCATTATTATTACCTGCAATGGAAGTACACAGATTATGTATTCAATAAATCTTGAATAAACTGTAATTAAATACATGGCAAATGACATTTGTTATAGGTGCCATTAAGTTAATGACTTGCATTTTTAACCTAAAACAGTAGATCATTCTAATCTCTGTAGAAAAAAATCGTATCTTTAGTTGACCCTATATAATCCTGAGTGTTCTTCATCTGAGAAGGAAAATACTTTGGGAAAACACAAAATCTCTTAATGTTTGAGTGATGAATACTAAATAATTCTGTTGAAGAGATGCTCTTCTGTATCACATTGTGAAATTATTAGAAAATAAGTATAGTGAAGCAATTTTTTAAAGGTCTTATGATCAAAAAGTTTCTATTGAAATAAAGTGATTTCAACATATATTGTTTAGTGGAAACAACAACATGAAAATAATAGGTTTATCATGCAAACTTGTTAAGAAAGAAGAAGAAATGAGAAAATACAAATGTATTGTCACATCTTTATGGAAGAAACGCAGGCAGGATAAAGCAGAAAACAATGATATTACAGACTAATATGGGATGGCGGTACATAGTGGAAGGGACAAAGAGAAGGATGAATGATCCTTCTCTGGGTCAGTTTTTTGTGTTATTTTGATTTTTGTCGGCATCCTAAATGTTAACATCAACAAGAATGGAAAGAAAAATAAAAAAAATTAAAATCAAGCAAGCCAAACTGATACAAATGAAACCAACAGTTTTACAAATAAATGGCACAACACACTAAAAGGGTGACAGGGTGGAACAATCCAAGTAGCTTCCTTGCTGTTTAACATCAGTTTTCTTAATTTTAATTTTGGTTGTTTTTATGGGGGCTGGCCATTATAATCATATTCTGAAATATTTTTTATGTTTTTGTAGTTGTATGGGTAAAGCAATTCTGAAATTATTTTGGACGTATTGATCTTTGAGGGCAGGGTTCACACAGTGGAAGAAAGGAAACAAAATATAAAAGAGGAAAGCAAGACACAATCTTGTGAGCATGGTGTGTGTGCACCTGTGCATGTGTATATAAATATTTATTTGTACAATTATATCTGTACATATACCTGAACACTTATGTATAATGATATAGCTTGGATATGTGTCCCCTTCAAATCACATATTGAAATTTGATCCCCAATGTTGGAGGTGGCACCCCGTGGGAAGTGTGTTGGACATGGGGTGGATCCCCCATGAATGGCTTGGTGCCCTCCCCACAGTAATTAGTTCACAAGAGAGCTGGTTGTATAAAAGAGCGTGGAACCTCCTCCTCTCTCTTGCTCCCTCTCTTGCCATGTGTCACACTGGTTCCCCTTGCCTTCTGCTATAAGTAAAATCTTCCTCAGACCCTCACCAGAAGCCAAGCAGATGCCAGCATCATGCTGCTTGTACAACCTGCAGAACCATGAGCCAAATAAGCCTCTTTTCTTTATAAATTACCCACTCTTGGGTATTTCCTTTATAGCAATGTAAATGGACTAATACATATAGTGTATACATATATTTATGTATTTCTTAGTTCTTTCTGAGAATGGGTCCTTGATGCTGGGATGGGGAGATAGAGGGAGAATCTGGAATATGTTTTATGCCAGAAATTAAGGGAATTCTTTAAAAAACATATGAGAAATGTTTAGAAACCAGCTAGAAGAGGCTTCCATGATCCAAACCTGGGAAACATTTCACATCACAATGATTTGGACAGTAATAAGCTATAAGCTATTCAAAAATAAGAATTTATGAGCTCATATTAATAATGGAGTAAGTAAATAAAAAAGAGAGTGAGGATACATAATGTTGGTTGCCGACTAGTAAATGTGATAGAAATGCTAGAATTTGAAAATCATCTTTTTGTACACATTACAGTGAAGACTGATATAGGTAAGAATCGCTGGTAATTGCTAAATACAAGGGGAGGGATGTTGATGAGGGGAAGGATATTTGCATGATTTTAAAATGTCTCTGTGCAGATAGATTTTGCTATTGAGTGCTTACCTGAGATAACACCTAAACCACGTGGTTAGAGTAAACATCACCAGTGAGGGTCATGTGGGCAATGTGTGCCTTCCTTTGATTTTCTTGCTTCTTTCAACTCTCCAAACTTCAAGGAACATAAAATTTAAGCAAGAAATATTGTTTGACAATCTTACATACCTTAAGTGGGATTCAGTGTATTTAGAATTATGTTCAAATTCCCTAATAACATTTATAAAATATTTCAGGACCTATAATATTTCTGAAATCTTCAGATCCATTTTCTACCTGGTATATCTTATAAGCAATATTGAACTGTTTTAGCTTCTAGAATTTTTTCTTCTCTGCATTTTCTTATATAATTTTATCATACAGTATTTTTCTCATATAATATCTCTGTCCATTCACACTTCTATATCAAAATTCCATATATTGGGTAGCTTAGAAACAAAAAAAAATATTTCTCACAGTTCTGAGGCATCCAAGATCAAGGCGCCAGAAGATTCAGTGCCTGCTGAGGACCTGCTTTGTGGTTCATAGATGACATCTTCTATGTGTGTCCTCACATAGTGGAAGGGGCAAGGCAGTTATCTGGGAACTTTTTTATAAGGACACTAATCCCATTCATGAGGCCTCCACCTTAAGGATCTAATCACCTCCCAAAGGCCTTATGTTCTAATATCATCACATTGGTGATTAGGTTTCAACATATGCATCTTGCGGACACACAAACATTCAGACGGTAGCCTATAGTATATTCTCACATAGCATTTTTCTGCCAACAAAAATCGTCCCTTTCAGCTGGGCATGGTGGCTCACACTTGTAATCTCAGAACTTTGGGAGGCCAAGGTGGGAGGATCTCTTGAGGCTAGGAGTTTGAGACCAGACTGGGTAACATAGTGAGACCCCATATCTAAAAAAAATAAAAATAAAAACAATTAGCTAGGTGCGTGCCTGTAGCCCAGCTACTTAGGAGGCTGAGGCAGGAAGATCACATGAGCCCAGGACATTAAGGCTGCAGTGAGCTGTGATCATGCCACTGAACTCCATCCTGGACAATAGAGGAAAATCCCTGTCTCTAAAAAAATTTAAAAATAAAATAAATAAGTAAATAAAGATCTTCTCCATACCCCATTGAGGCTTACCATTAATCTAGAATTCTTTTTTAAATTCCATTTTCTTCTTCATAACTTATCTGAAATGAAAAATTATATACTTTTTCCAATATACACATTTACATTTTTACTTATTTATTTTCAAATTGACAGATAAAATTGTATGTATCTTATACAACATGATGTTTTGAAGTACACATAAATCATGGAATGGCTGAATGTAGCTACTTAATATGTGCATTACCTCACATAGTTTTCACCCTGTCTTGACTCCATCAGTGAGGAATGGTTATGTGGAAGTTTGAACACACAGCAAACAAACTGGACAGATGAGATCGACAAAAGTTTGTTTGTCATATGTGCTCACAGCTCAGGGGCAGAGGACATCACACACCATGCAGAGCCACACAGGGCTTCATTTGGTAGCAGAACAGGGGATGTATGAGGCAGACACCGCAGCACGAAGAGGTTGAGGTGCTCCTTGCTTCCTGCAGGAGAATGTGACTGGCTTGTTTGAATAATTCTTCAGCCTAACGGGAAGCTGAACTCTACTACTCAGAAATAAGTAGAAACTGCACCTGGTCTGCTTGATAAAGAGTATGGTTTGGCCAGGGGACCTTACCCATGGGAGCAGGGTGGGAAGGGAGAACTGCAGTTAAGCCATTTGTAGAAATCGTCCACCGTCTCTACCAGTGTCACGGCGTAATGAAGAATGCTCCAGACCATAATCTCAGGCTGAAGGAGGGGGAGAGACTCTTCATTTCAAGAAGCTCTTGAACCTCTCCAAAACTCTGTATTTATTATAGGGAAAGGTGTATGTATTTACAGTAAAGAACATATAGATAAAATCTTTGGTGTCATATAGTAAGCATATTGTTCTAAACAAGTCTATTTGGTGATATACATTAAACTTATAATTATCTTGTTATTTTCTTATTGTTCCTTAAGGCCGTAAAGAAAATGGCAGGGACCCAACACCAGTCATGGTTCCTTCCATACATGCCAAAGCCTGCTGTGTGCAGCTGGCTGATAACAATCATTTCCCAAGTCCTGTTTGTAGGACTGTCAGATATCCACCTTTCTCACAGTCCTTTCACCCAGGCCTTTATGCCTTTTCAAACATCCTCTGTACCATTCAAGGTCCTCCCAATTTTACCATACAAAGTCAGCACAACATGTCACCTATTCAATAAGCATTTATTAATTTTAACTTTACTTTCTCCCACACCATACTACATCTTTGAAAAATGCTACCCCTAATCAATTCAGCAACCCTCTGGATTCCTAAGGTGCTTCATGTCCCCAATATCCTTTATAAAAATAGTATTTTGTATTTTTTAATATAGAAAGTATACAATGTCAAAATCTATGTTGAATTTATTAGTACTTTTAAGTGAAATTTTATTTACCATAATGTCCAATAGAGTCATTAACACAAGCAACCTATAATGTTTGAGATAAATATGTAATATGCAATATGTAATAATAGTATAGTTACCTAGGATTTCAGTTGCTGTAGATTCCTGATGATACTAATTTGTCTAGAGAGTAAAAAAGGAGGGATTAACAAAATTCCTAAATATATCAGAACATTAACATTTGATCAGTGATTGTAAAGCATGCCACCATCCACTCATCCAACCAACAAGACAAAAGCCAATTTGTAATTAGTTTAAGAAATAAATTGGAAAGAATAGCCCATTAGGGGATTGGCATGCACTTACTCAGAATAATGTCTTAGCACATGCATTTTAAAACGTGATATATAAAAAAAACTCTGATAAAACAAATAATACATAGAAACATACAATACATTTTAATTTGTATATAGGCAGTACCATAGTAAAAAATAATTCAATAGTGAAAGCTACTGACTATGTGAACAAATGTTATTGATAAATCTTTACTCAGTCAACATTTCTAAGATACAAAAATATTTGTTCTAAACAAAGTTTTTGTTTTCCTTTGCTTATAAATTTTTAATTACATTTTCATCATTTTTATAAAAGTGTTTTAAAATGATTATGAAATGTTATAGCATGTAATAGTATACTAGGTATTTGTCATTGCAACATGTATGTAAAATATGTCAACAGTTTATTGCAG
The DNA here is from genome assembly GCA_963574885.1 of Lepilemur ruficaudatus. Taxonomy (NCBI): domain Eukaryota; kingdom Metazoa; phylum Chordata; class Mammalia; order Primates; family Lepilemuridae; genus Lepilemur; species Lepilemur ruficaudatus. The sequence continues at coordinate 14,346 of CAUYRT010041223.1, forward strand.
CACTCTATTGCTGTCTCGATTGATCATAATTAGCAGATTACTAATTTTTTTCAAGAATGTGCCTAATGGATTTTGATTTACCATTGTTTGAAACATTCGTTTTAACTGTACAATCTTATAGAAGTTCTGAACTTGAGTGAAAACTAGTTGCAATGCTACATTTGCTCTCTGCATTATTTATCGTATTTGAAACCTCTGAAGTGAAGTGTAGAGCTTCTCTCAGTACAATCACTTTTTAATAAAGACTTGAAACACTTTTGTGCTTTGAGGAAAAAATAATTTAAATGTGTTTTTGCAGATAGATGTACTGACATTTCAAAGATGATATCGTAGAAGAGACTTTTCTTTCAAGTCATTTTTTAAATGTCATATTTGTATCTTCCACTTTAATGTGCCTTTGAAATGATCCCCAAACATATTGTTATTAGGTCAAGAATGTTCATATAACTTGACCAAATGACTCGTTCAGAAATACCCAAAATTCTGTTTCTCATTCATTCACTAATATTTCATTAAATAATCAATTAAAATGTTTCTGGTCTGGATGTAATATTCTATTAATTGTCAAGAATAGAGAAGCAAATAAGCCAGGTCTGATCCGTGTCCTGAGTAAAATTACTCAAGATACTAGTTTGAAGAAAAAATTTTTAGGAAGCTATCAGTCTGCTTTGAAATGTATATTGTTTATTGATGCATAATAATTATACATACTCATGGGACAAGTTAAATTCTGATATATGCATATAATGTTCAATGATTAAATCAGGGTAATTAGGATATTAATCAACTCAAATATAATATTTATCATTTCTTTGTGTTGAGAACATTCCTAAAGTTTTCTTCTATTTTGAGATATACAGTAAATTATTATTGAATATTGTGACCCTAAGTGTGCTATTGAACAATATAATCTATTCCTTTTACCTAACTATATTTTATACCCATTTACATACTTCTATTCATTGCCCTTCCCCCTCTCATTTCCAGGATCTGGTAATTTTCATTTCACTCCTTTCCTTCATGAGATCAAAGTTTTTTTTGTTTAACATGTGTGAGAACATGTGATATTTGTCTTTCTGTGCCTGGCTTATTTCACTTAACATAATACCTTCCAGTTGATGCTGCAAATAACACAATTTCGTTCCTTTTCATATGTGTATAGTATTCCATTTTGTATATGCACCACATTTTCTTTATGATATGCCTTGGCGATTTACTCTTCAGGTTGAATTTGACCGGTGACTCTAACCTTCCTGTAACTGGATGGTGGTGTCTTTCTCCAGATTTGGGAAATTTTCTGCCATTATTTTCTTAAATATGATCTTTTGGCCTTTTGGCCCTTTTGGGAAATGTTATTATGTAGAGACTCGTTTGTTTGATGGTTGTCCCATAATTTTCATAGGCCTTCTTTACGCCTTTTTATTCTTTTTCTTTTCTGACTGGGAAATTTCATATGTTCTGTTTCTGTACTAATTCTTTCCTCTGATGAATTCTGCTGTTGAAGCTTTCTAATGTGCCTTTCAGTTCAGTTATTGCATTATTTATTTTTAGGGTTCATTTATAATAGTTTCTGTTTCTTTCTTGAATTTTACATTTTGTTCCTGAGTTGTTTTCCAAATATTATTGGGTTTTTTTGTCTGTATTTTCTTGTAATTCCATGAACTTCTTTAAGAGAATTATTTGAATTCTCTGTCTAGCATTTCGTAGAGCTACTGTTATTCTAGGTCCATTGCCAAAGCTTTGTTAGTTTCTTCTGATGGTGTCTTATTTCCACGAGTTTTCATACTCTTTTCATATTTATATTGATTCTTGCACATTTGAGGAGATAACCACCTCTTCTAGTTTTTGTAGGTGTTCATTGGCAGTGTTAGACCCTTACTACTTATTATTGGAACTTAAACACTGGCCTGTTGTTCTTGTTCTTGCTCACTTATAGTGAGCACTGGTCTAAAACGCTGCACTGGAACTAATTAATTGTTCTGCCATTGTTTCCTGGTCTGGGGAAGACCTAGAGTGAACACTGGAACTTAAAAACTGTTCTGCAACTAAATTGCTGTCCTGGCACTGTTTCTCAGTCTGGAGAAGATCTAAGTATCTTCCAAAATTTAATCCAAACCTCTTTGTTGTTTCTGGATCAGGACAAGTGTCCAGATGATCATGTCAGCTTCGTGGAAAATCCGGCTAGCCATTCAGGCCTTCCTACACCTTGTGCTCCCTGCAGCACTATGGCACCAAATGGTGTCTTCCTTGTGGTGTCCCTGCTGACAGGAGTGCAGAGTAGCTGCCAAGATCTGTGTACTAGTTTCTATGCTCTTTTATTCACCCCCAGTGGCTTGGCTCTCCTGTGACTTCTAATGTTTCCCTTGGGCCAAGATTAGGGTGGGCTTCCCACAAAGATTCCCAGAGTGAGAGGGAGATCAAAAGCCCACTTTCAATTCCTTTCTCTCACCTCACAAACCATGGATCTAGGAAAATTCTCTGTAAGTGGCAATATGCTGGCCTGGGGGAGGGGGAAGCACAACCTGAAATAATCTTCTTTCTTACTGGTTAGTCTTAGCTTCTCTTGATTCTGTGGATGCAAGGAGTTTCTCCACTTCTTCGCTAAGTTCTGGTTGACTCAAGGTGATATTCTTCTGTTTGAATAATGCATTTTTCTAGTGGGTAGTGATGTCAGAGAATCTTCTATTTTGCATCTTGCTGATGTCACTCTGAATTGTTTATTTTTAATTGAGAAGCTACAATATTGATTGAGAGAAAGTGCAATTCCTATAGAAATGCAATAACACTCAGTGGGACACATATTGGATGTGTTTAAATAGTCACAACATTACCATAAATAGATCACACATAAATATCCAATTCTTCCTATCTCTATCAGTATTGATTAATGTTCTTTAAAGACAATAATATCATAACATTATTTAATTCTAGGGTAGGCCACTTTATGTAATAACATCCTGTGATATTTTACTAGAAACACTTTAAAAATGAGTAGAACCCAACAAATTTTGAAAAAGTTTTATTTTCTCATGCTGCCATTGTGATAACGATTATGTCTCTTAACATTTTGCATAGTGTTTCCAATAATAAGCTGCAATTATAGTTACCCTGAAACTCACCAGAATACAAAGAATTTCAAGAAATATGCAGTATTTTAAATTTCCCTAGTGAGGTCAGTCAGCAGAAAACATACTAAGCAAAAGAAAGCAACAAAAAATAAACAACAACCAATAAAACAAAAACAAATAGAACATATAAAAATATTAGCAGACTCTTCACAAATGCTATCTCTTTTTGCTTATATAAAGCTTATAACCATTATGGAAGTTACTCTGAAAATGGCAGCAAAAACCCTACTGGGATAACAGGGGAAGTGGAATAGTTTGATATTTGGCAGATTGTAGAGATAGGATCCAATCATATGGCCAAGTTTAGGAACTACCAAAGGGTGATTGTTTGAACGTGATTACAGGATATTTTTAACACAATTATATAAGGGTATTTTAGTTTAGCTTAAAGTTACATTTTCGTTGTATTTATAGTGGTCTAATTTACTAAAAATGAATTCGGAAGACAAAGAAGCAATTGAAAAGTGCAAATGTAATTTACTTGGCCAAAATAATATTTTGGCTGATTAAATATAACTCTCACAGTAATTTGAATGAGCAGCTCCAAGGGAAATTGGGTGCAAAGCAACCCCAAACAAATTTTGGGAATGCATTTGTCTAGCAACATAAATGCAACATGAAATTGACAAATTTAATATGGACCTATTCCCCAAGTATATTGGAAAGTAGATTCTGTGGGTTAGCTTTAAGTGACTTACGAGATAGGGATTCTATATATTTTTTACTATATTTTCCATTTTATGAAATATTTTAAGGCAATTCCACAAGTGCCACAAATTTATATTGTCTTTTCTCAGTATATAAACCTTAATATTGCATTATTTATTCTTAATTATGATTATGACTTGATCTGGAGAAACTCACAACAGTTATTTTACAAAATAGTATTTAAATAGGTCCTAAAAGAATTATGTTGTACAATGGTTTCATGATTAAGATAGTTTTATAATATGCAAAATATAGGTGGAAGTGTGGGTATCAGAACTACCTGGTCTTTTACATTACCTATGATTCTGCATTCTCAAAACATTTCTGGAATTGGTTCACTAAGAGTTAATAACCATCCTTTCCCCTTCCCGTGACCATATACACTGCATACATCTTCCTCTTTCCCTGTAGCTTACTGCCGTAAATAATTTACTTTCCTAATGCATAATGGACAGGGGACAATAAGTTGTGAACAACTGGTATAGGACTTTTAAAATTGTATTAATGAAATGAAATCATATCATTAAATTATATTTTCAAATTCTTTCCTATAGAAGGAATTTGAACTTTACAAAGTAAGCACATACTTGATAAAATTGGCTGGTTGAAATATTAGGAATGATTCAATATTTAAAAAATTATTATTCTCACCATCTCCCCAGTTTCGCTTCAAGTGTCCATGTATTTTTACATGATCTTTTTAGGGAGATTATAGGGGGATTATAGGGGGATTATAGGGATTATAATCGAAGTTCAAATACTCTTTTCTTTGTTCATAAACAATGATTCTTTGCTTGACCAAGCTTTAGTTAGTGCTCCTGAAACTTATTCTAGGCTTGTCTGTGCACATCCTTGTAAAGTCCCAATTTATAAAAAATTTCCTATCCTCCTCATCTAATGATCCTGACATCTTTTGGGTTTCTCATCCTCCTCAGGTGATGATTGCTCACCCTGGCTTGCATTCAGAGAGAATCCCACTATCTGTTTATCTAGGATCTTCCCTTACCCCTGATGTTTTTTCTTAGAAATTTTCCATTCACCACCCTCACTCTACTATAAATTTCCACTTGCCCATGCTATATTTATAAATGAGCCCAGTCCTATGCTGAGGTATCTTTCCCCTTATTACAATAGCTCTGAAAAAAAATCTGATTTTACACTTTAACTACTGTTCTGCTCTAGTTTTTCTTTGACACTTCATATGCATGAGTTGAGTGAATTCAAGTGAGTTAGCTAAACATTGAGAACTTCAGTTTTCAGATTTATTAAAAAAAGAAGAATGATTTTGAAGCATCATCGTAGGGTGGATTAAATGCCATTAAATATATGCAAAGGACTATTATAAAGGTATCACCTATTAAAAATAGTTTTTTTATTTTGTTTTTCTATCTAATATTCTTTAAAGTCCTATTCAAATTGCACATCCTTCTCTCCTAATTTAGTTATTACTAAATAACTTATCAGTACTAAATAACTTATCAATACTGCCAAAGTAACTTGCATTTATAAATATAATTTTACAATAGCACATTTTCATTGTTTTGTGTAATTCACTCTCTAACTAGACTAGAAGGTCTTTAAGGGAATAAATGTGAGTTATGCATCCTCCTTTCTTCAATTACTGGCAGGATATCTCGTGTATATTTTAGAGTACAATTCAGATTTTAAAGTTGAGCAAATGAGTGAACGAATGAAATGGCTGTAATTAAAGGAGCTTCCAGGCATAGTTAAATTTTGGAATTAGTTAAGAGAAAGCTGCCATAATGACTAATGAGATCACAGCCAGACATCTAAGACTCAATTGTTTAGATATCAGAAATGCTTATGGGGGTATACAGAAGGATGCAAATACACCACTGAAGCTCCAGGAAAGACCACCATTGTGGAAAGAGGAAGGATTCTATTGGACTAAATTTGAGCAGAATAAATCACTCATACATTTAGAAACTTGGAAGTTATTTATGTCTAAATAGAACACATATTTATAGTAGCAAGTAAACTTTAGCGTTATCTTCATTAATGTCTTTAAAAAATTAAGTCTAATATGTCTATTTGATTGCTTTCCAATGAGCAGAACTGTGTTCTTATGAATTTTGAAAAAAATCAGGATTTTCATTAATGAATTGTGAATATACCAACTATTGTTAACATTAGTTCATAAAAATTTAAGGTGAATAAAACGGTTTTCTGCTTCCAACCAATGACTTAGTAGCAAGTCAGACACATAGTAACAACCCACTTTTTCAGCTCACACAAATATACTGAGATGACCCATCTGTAATGATAATCGAGCCCACGTGTCTCTTTCTCCTCCATCAGCTGACCATAGTAAATGCCTAATGAGATAATAGGAGTAGGTTGATGGGAAAGTATCGATGCAACCTGGTGTGGGACCTGGGGCACCTGTTCATGTAACCTTCCTGCACCCTCAGGACCTTCTAGTTGTAGTCTTGTAGTTAAATTATGTTTCATGGTGAGGTGCTCAGACTCTATTGGGGCCAAATAGCAGACCAACTGCTGGTTTTTAAATGGTAGTGGGTAATTTTTTTACTTCCAAAGGCATGGCTTACTCAGAAATCATAAAGTTCTGCAAATCCTTTCGGGATTTGCCAGAGATTTCACATAACTTCTCTCTCACAGTGATTACCATTGGATTTGCAAAGTCAGAGTCCCAAGTAACAGAAAACCTCAAATTGCAACCTGGACCTCTCTTTCTCTGATCTGTACTCAAAAGTGGCATTTTTTTAAAATCACAAAATAAATAGAACAGAAAAATATCCCAAATGCAGGTTATGATACCTTCAACATCCAAAAAAGGCACAACAAAGAACTAAGTGATGAAAGGGTTAACACTTTTCCTTTACCTATAATGATATCCTCAAGACAACTGTATTCTTAAAATGTAAGGCAATTGCCCATATTTTAAATCTTTTTGAGATTTATCTTCCATCCTCTGGCACACAAGTTTACTACTTGCCTTATTCTAATCATTTAATATAGTTTAATTATAATTAATCATAGTGCTATTTAATACAATGACATTCATTTAGTGAGCCAAAGAATGTCCTGAAAAACGTGAACATAATTGAGGTCTTTATGGACTATGTGGTGACATGGAGCAAACGAGTTAAATTAGGCATGAGTCAAAAAAGTGAATTTATACTATTGTCCTTCTCCTATAATTTAAAGCAACATTGGTCCTCTTTGTTTACAGTGACTGAAACAAAACACATTTTCCACAGTGGCTATGTTGATCTATTCCAGTAAAGATAGTAGGTTCAGTGTAACAGCTTTAATTGAGGTTAACTTACGATTCCATGTATAGTAGTCCACTATCATCTTCTATGAGCCATCAATTTTTACAGAGACAGGTAAATTGAACAGGGGACAACTACCCCTGCAATCTTCAAATTTCTAATGCTGGAGTTAATTTCTGCAGTTCTACTTAGGACATGGTATTGGTTTGGATTTACTATGTTGACCTGCATGGGGGATATTTTTGAGGGGCTTCTTTTGGGTTTTTCCTACCATGATTAATTTTACTCAAAAGTGGGGGATTCAATTATGTGGGTACCATAAGCTATTAAGGTTGTATTATAACCATGGATGGACTAAGGGACTAGGTGAACCCTGAGTGAGGTCAATTTAGACTAGGATGACTCTATTTTTATCTGGCTTCTAGAAACCCCAATTTTACTAGGAGCCATATGGCATTTAGGGTCCCCTAATATTAGTGTGGTCACAGAATCTATCTCCAACAGCCTCTGAAAAGTCTATTTCCTTTCTCCAATTCCCTTTCTTTAACTCTGGTTGAAAGCCACAGGTCCCTTTTCTATGTTTAGATATGCAAATACTTACCATCGTGTTACAGTTACCTACAATATTAAGTAGAGTAACATACTGTGCAGGTTTGTAGCCTAGGAACAATAGGTTATAACACACAGCCTTGGTTTGTAGTAGGTTATGCATTGTAGGTTTAAGTATACTCTATGATGTTCATACAATGCATTTCTCAGAATATATCTCTTTTGTTAAGTAATACATGATTTCATTTACTTGTTAAAAAATATTAACTATTTGAGAAAATTTTACAGGATCTACTGTGTTTATTTCTACCCTCTAGGACATATTTTATATTTATGAAGAATGTAATTTGTCATTTAAGTCATTAATGACTTTACCAATGTATGTATTTTTATTTTTCCTTTCTTTTGTTTTCCCAGAGGTTATATAAAATGCTGAATCTGATTTTATTTATGACATGATTATTATAACTAACTATATCCTTTTTTCAGAAATTTAAATTGAGATAGAATAAAAACCAGGATTCTTTTTACATTGTCAAAACCTAAAGCCAAAGGGGATCTCATGGCTAGATTTATGACTCTGGCAAAAGTACTCATGACAAAATTATAAGGATGGAAGCCCAACTGAAGTGGTTGAAGGAAATCTGGGAAAGCATTTTTCTTAGACAACTCAAGGAAATTTGCACAGAAATGAAAAAGAAAGAATTCAGAAGTTTCTTGAGTATGTTTTTCTTTCTTCTCATTCTTCTTTCTCTTCTTCTTCTACTTCTTCTAATTTGTTGTTCTTATTTTCATCTTTGTTTGTCTTCTTCATCTTCTTCTTTACAGAGAAGAGTACTAGAAAACAATGTTTGTTCATACAGCTACGTGACAAAAAAAACTTTTTTTAAAATGAGAGCTGGCACATTACCTTTTTATTAACAATGAGAGGCATGTACAAAGATAGTTTTTCCTTTTTCATTTGACTACCAGAATAATCAAAGCCTAATTTAAGCTGTATATTTAACAATTGCATTGTACATTATTTCCCCAATAATTATGATAAATTATATCTCTATGTCAAGAAATTATTATTTACTTCATGTTATTTTATGATCCTCAGTCATTTTAATTTACATTTTATCATTTCGGTGTATGTACTTCTGTTATATACCATTCCACATGGTTTGAGAAACACAACAAATAATGCATCTTGAAATGTGAACCTTTCCAACATGTAATGAAGCAGCAATGTAGGAGGCGTCTGGAGGTCATTTCAGGGGCTGCTCATTGAGGTGTCCCTCCCTATTGATGACTCTACTTTGTAATTTACTGAAAGGGATTGTCACATCCCAGCTGCTTTTCAACTGTATCTTCTAAATATAACTGGGTGCTGAAAGAGTTTCCATTTTTTTTCTGTCATGCTTTTTTGTCCTACCAGTGCCCCCAGTCTAAACACATATCAGGTTAAGATGAAGGTTTAAAATTTTCTTTTATTGAGGGTCCGTCTATAACTCAACACAGAATAGAATAAAATAAGAACAGAGTTTTTTTTCAAGCTTGGTAGTTTTCTTTTATTAAAGAGTGGTACAGATCTACCTCTTAAAAATAAGAGTGATCCATGTGGGTACTTCTTTTGTTCAATTCCTCGCTCTCTCCCTTTCTTATCCCTGAAAGAACACATAAAATAATAAAACTTTTTTAGTTTAACTTTGATCCTTTAGAAGCAATAAACCTGCAATTTCTGTGCTAAGCAATCTTTAACCCCTTCTTGGCCATTTTTATTATTTATCTAAGATGTGCAGTGTAAATTACTAATGAAATTATTTTAGCCATCCAGCATGGTGGGTAGATATATAGATATGTAGATGGATTTTTACTCCATTTATAATTCAAATAATCCAGATTTTATATTATATAAGCCAGTGAGATGGGGCCATTCAACACAAGCTAGACAACAAATTATGCTTTATCATTTGAGCATTCCTATAAAAATGTCATCATTTACTCCTCCAGAATAATTAACCTCAACATGACACTTTTCCTAAAAATATTTCTGTTGTATCCGTTGCTTTTAGGATAAAGACAAACTCTTTTACCTGATTAACAAGGATACACTTAAACAGCTTAATACTCTTCCCACCTAGGGCTTACTACTCCATTTGTTACAAATGATAGGCTACAGCTATATTCAGTTACCTTCTCTTCCCTTAATGGGCCATGCTGTATCTCAATTCTAAGCATTTGAACATGTACTTAGCTCAGACTACTAATTTCTTGTCCTTGAGGTCTCAGCCAAGTCATCTCTTTACATGAGAAGCTTTTGTTAATGTATTTTCCCATGTTTCCTCATGCATAATCTCAAGGACTCAAACTTTATGCATATTCATATTATAGAACTTAACAGAATCTATTACAAATCTACCTTTTACTTGAAAATGTATTCATTTTTATCAAATTTTGACGGGCAAAACTGTTTTTGCTTTATTGCTGTATCTCACAATATACAATGGCCAGAAAATGAATATTAAAAGAAAAACTAGGTGAATAAATAGCTTTAAGAAAAGTTATTGAGCTCAACATTTATTAAGCAAAATACATGTGTGCAGAAGTGAGTCAAGTCAGTGATCCATTTTAGACATGTTGCTAGAGAAAATAGATGTATGATTTGGAAAAAATAGTTCTTTCTAATGAATGCCCTTTTCCCTCCCCCAGGCTGAAATTATTTTCTTTTTCTAAGACCTAAGTTTCTATTAATCTAAACATCTATTAATAATTCATTTATGAGAAAATAGTGACATCTTTCAGCATTTAAATTTTCAATGAATGATTAGACTGAGCATTCAATGCCTGTTTTCAATTGCCCTATTCTTACTGTTTTTATTATAATAAAGGGATTAGCTAGACTAAAACTACTCAGTATTATGATATAAACTAAAATCTATAGTAATTTCAAGAGGATATATTAGAATTAGAGTATCTTTTTGTTATTAAGATTCAAATATGTTAAAGATATTAAATATTTAGTGTTAATAAAAGCTATACCACTTTTCTCACTGGCATATTTTTCTATTTAATAAAATATGTATAGATTTTTGTTTTCCTGGGGACAAAATAAAACTGATTTTATCACAAAATTGACCTTTGTAAAACAAAATCAACCTAACTTGAAACATGTTTATTTACCCTAAATTAACACTTATAAAAAAATTGCCACCAAATTTCTGACAATTGAAATCAGCCACAATGCAATTTCGACTGAAAATATGCATGGGTGGGAGAAAATGTGATCAAAGAATATTAAAAGACACATAATATTGTAGTCGGGGGATGACAATGAACCATCTGATTGGAAACTTTGAGAAGCTGAGGAAGGCAGCATGTTGTCAGGCTCCGAGTTCCTACCTCACTAATTTCAAAAGATTGTATCAGCTCATCCCTGCCTGATAATTTTCAATCCCTACTATATGAAAACGAGTGAAAATCAGAGCATGAATTTACCAAACTGAAAGACTTCAGTGTAAAATAACTTTTACTTCTGGACCTAAGTTCCAACAGTTCCAAAAATGTTGAAACATCTACTTCTGCTTAAGTAGTACTTGTATCAAGTGTGCCCACTCACACAATGGACTAATTTATTGAAATATTTCTGTCAAAGGAAATGAAGAAAAGAAATGACTTCTTCCTTTCTTAACATTTTAATTCAAACTTTTTATTTTTACTTCCAGATTCATGAAGTCATTTTGGCTACTGAGAGGGTTTTTTTGTTTTGTTTTGTTTTTCAAAGTCCTCTAATGAATTAGGTCTTTTGACCTTTAATCAGGCAGCTTTATTTTCAGATAAGTCTTCTTAAAAATATCAGAATTACTGTGAACAAGTATTTTGATTGAATATTTTATAATGTATTACCCAGTTCCTATATTAGGATATAATTCAAACTCCTTTTTGAATTTGTTTAGCTCCCCCACATGTGGATAAGACCTCTAGGTTATCATATCTAAAAGGCCCTTGATGAACATGACAATGGGCAAAATTTCCTTGTGATGGTATGCTATTAAAAATTTACAGATCTGCCTCAGGGCACCAGCAGGAACTGCAAAGCTCCCTCTTATTGCTGTAGATAGAAGAGTTGTCAAAATATAGCTTTCCCAATTTCTATCTTTTCATTCTGAATGAATAAATTCAAGCCTAACTTTTATCTCCAGCACGCTACTAAAATGGCTCTCTCAAGGATTCGGGTAAGTTCCACATTGCTTCAGCCAATGATCAAATCTTAATCTTATTAATATTTTAGTGGTCACCCTCATTTGAACCAGAATCCCAGTCTCAAATGTCCAAATGCTTACTATTGTTGACAATTCCCATTGGAAATCTAATAGGAATTGTAAACTTAATCTAATACTTACGTTTTGATCTTTTCCCCCAAACTTTTTTATACTGCAAATTTTCTCCAAAGTCACTTTATGACAACCTTGTTCTTCCAGTTCATCATGCAATGATTCTTGGTGTCATTCTTAGTTGACCTCTTTCTCTCCCTTGTCCCATGTCATCCATCAAAAGATCCCACTGATAATATTCTGAAAAAATATTCAGAATGTTATCATTTCTTACTCCTCCAAGTTTATCCCTGGTCCAAACCACTAATGTTTCTCACATATGTTATTGTAAAGTCTTTAAAAAGTTTTCCTAATTCTGTCACGTTCAAATTTCTGCATGGCTTATTGTCTCAACTTCCTTCAGTACTGTACTCAAATTTACCCTGATGGTAATGCCTTTCCTAGTAATTCTGTTTAAAAATTTCATCCAACTACTCCATACCAGACACACATATACAAAACAAAAAGGCACATACATTACTTTCTATCACTTTTATCTGCCTTTATTGTTCTCTGAAGCATTAATTAGTATTAACAGGCAAAGGATGAGGTAACTGTTGAATATTTGCCAATAAAGAAGGAGGTTTAAGGCTACAAATGCTATATTTATTATAATAATAAAAGTTGTCTGCTATTAAATTAGCTGTTTGGGGTGCAAATAATATATTACTTTAATTCATATGTTCACATATGGAATAACCCTGCAGAGCATCTTCCACACCTAATTATATTTAAATGACAAGAACCTGGACTCAAAACTGAACTTTTCATATTTTAATGGGAAGAGACTATTAGGGCTAGGAAAGGACTGAAAGTATTTCACAGGCGTGAGGATTATAAATAAATTTTAACCTGAGAGCAGACTGCTGAAATAAAGATAACCAGAAATTCTTTGCCCCTTTACCACTGAAATATGGAGTCTATTTTTCCACCTTTTGAATCTGGCTTTTCCCAGTGACTTATTTTTCCTAATAAAATGAGCAAGAGTAACAATGTATAGATTAAAAGGCCATTCCTTAAGAGTTCTGCAGCTTCTGTCCTTGCCATTTGAAGTGCTCCTTTTTGGAACCTACATAGCAATCCTGTGACTGAACTGGGCTGAGGTAGAGTGCAGGGAACATATGTGAATGAAGGTTATAAAATTTAAGTTTGGTTGTTGTGCAGATAATACCTATATGCATTAAGATAATTCAAGATTATTCCAAGAAAGACTAATATGGAGAGTTTTGTTACATACTGAATGTCAAGTTTTGATAGAGTTAAAAAAGGGTTAAGATATAGGCAGATATTTTGAATGAAGTGAAAGACTTGTGAAGAAATAGATACTTGATACGAGTTTGAAAGAATGAAGTTGTTTACCTTTAGGTGATTGAGTGATGATCTAGAAATTACAATGGAAAATCAGAGAATGGTGACTGAATAAAAATTTCCACTTCTAAGTCTGAATTTAAAGTAGTGATGATACTGTGAAGTGCGTGTGCGTGTGTCCATTTCTGCATTGCATTATTAGGGCTTTCTGAAAAATATTTACTGAAACTTGGGACCAGAAGTAAAAGAACAAGTCTTGGAATGTAATTTATTACTGACTAAACAGAAAGAGAACTCCATGCAAATTTACTTCTTCAGAGACATATTTTACATTTCAAGGAGTATGGCCTGGTGCAATGGCTCACACTTGTAATCCTAGCACTCTGGGAGGCCAAGGTGGGCGGATCGCTCAAGGTCAGGAGTTGGAAACCAGCCTGAGCAAGAGGGAGACCCCATCTCTAGTAAACATAGAAATTAATTGGCCAACTAAAAATAAATATATTAAAAAAAAAATTAGCCAGGCATGGTGACACATGCCTGTAGTCCCAGCTACTTAGGAGGCTGAGGCAGAAGGATTGCTTGAGCCCAGGAGTGTTAGGTTGCTGTGAGCTAGGATGATGCCACTGAACTCTAGCCCGGGCAACACAGTGAAACTCTGTCTCCAAAGAAAAAAGGAGGAGTATGAAAGCTGGGATTCACCTATCCTATGGAGAGACTATTTACATTCTAAACTGGAGTATGTATGAACTAAGAACTCTTCCTTTAGAGCAACAATTTTTTCCTCTTCTTTCAGGGAGGAAAGGGGCAGTATATATTTAAGCAAATAGATTTTACATTTCTGTGTTCTTCATCTATGATACAGACCCTGATGTGACATAAGGTTTTCATGTCTTTCCCATGGAATAAGAACTGAAGGAAAAAGGAGATGGCACAAGTGTAATGTAAGAATTAATAATATGTCCAATGTAGAAAACTCAAGTGTACATTCAGGATAATATTAAAACAGATATGTAAAACATATCAGTACAACAGGTGCATGTCAGGTTTTACTTATGTCCTGTAGGAGGTGAGAAAATATTGTAATATGAAGTCAAGAATATGTAAGAATTTATAGAATAGGGACTCTGATAATCAATGTGAAATGTTTTGGAATAGATGATGAAATAGCTAAAGATAGAGGAAACAGAAGAGTACGGGAGTGAGAATCGAAGATGGAATAACCTTAGGGGTCTTTAAATGCAGATGGTTATTGAAAGTGTCCCAAATGTGAGATAAGCAAATAATCTGTATTCAAATTTTCAAGAACTTACATATAAGCTGCTATAAACAATCATAGCAAACTGAATGTTATTAAGAAACTGTGCTCTTAAAAATGTCTTAGCAGTTGCACACAGCTGTGGACTTTCTGTGAATCCTAACCTTGTAGTAAAATCAGCACAAATTTCTATGGTGAAACAAGTCTTGCCTGAATTTGTCTATACTTCAGAGGAAATCACAGCATAGCCTATTGTATTCTGAAAAAATAAAGTTGATGGTCAAAACTGGATTACCAAGTTTTTGCCACAGTGAACAAAGATGGGAGCAGCATTCCAGACTGGGAACTAGATGAGGAACCCAAGTGCTCTTGTACCTCTGAACCTAACTAGAGCACATGATTTCTATTGTGTATATGGGAAAGGATTTTAGAGCTACAACCTATTAGTTATTTTCAGAAAATTATCTTTGTAAAGAGTGAGAGTCCTTCCTTTGGATTTCACTTAACCAGAATACCAAATCCCTCTCTACTTCCAGTAAAGTAAGTGCATACTGATCTTAAATCAGAAAAGCTAAAGAGAATAAGTTCATCGAGCCTGGTTCACCCTACATTACAATCATTGAACAAAATGGGTAGATTGCTTAAAAATGGACAAAGAACTACATTTTATTAAAAATAATTCTTAATTAATTCTTAGGGTTCGTATAAGGATTAATAATACAACATATTGAGTTGCTTAGAACCACTCTGACCAACATAAATGCTATATAAATGTTTGTTGAATGAATATGGTGATGAGAAGCTTTGAATCTTTTATGCCAAAATTCAGAAGCAACTATTTAGTTCACACCCTGTGGCTGGCCTTTTTAACTTGAAATTGTGAGTTTTCTGTAAGAGTAGTTGCTGTGTGTGTATCTGTGTGTGTTTCTTTAGATTTGATTTTTCTAAATAATTTTTTCTACATTTTTTAGTTTAATACCAGAATCTTATTATTTAAAATAATACACCAGAGAATATATTCATGTTTCTGGAATTCTTACCTGAATTCAATGATCATGATTAGTTTATAAAGGTTTATTAATATATACTATTTTTATCGTTAATAGAAATCTATATCAATACCCGGCTATACCTATTTGAGGAATTTATGCTATATTTAGAATTGTTTTAAAATTCAAATTGACCATCAATATATTAATTATGAAGAAATAAAAGGGACTATATTTAGAATGCTTGTGTATTTTGTGTTAAATGCAGACATCATGATTTGAACTAATTTTAGTATTTCTCTGGAGAACAGATGTGAAAACTAATTTTATTAATGATAGTCACCATGCTGTACAATACATCTCTTGAACTTACAATAGATAATATATTGTATTCTTGAAAAATGCTAAGTGAATTTAGAATGTTCTCACTACAAACATGACAATTATGTGAGGTAAGGTATATGTTAATTAGCTAGATTTAGTTATTCTCCAATATATATGTACTTCAGAGCCTCATGTTGTACATAGTAAATATATACAAATGTATCTTTCTATTTGAAGAAACTAATTTTGTTAATTAAATTTAGCAAATGTTAATTCAAGTTTTAATATGAATTTCAGATAATGGTAACCAATGTTTCTTAGGCAGGAAAAAAGAGAAGTCTTTAATATATAAGTTACATGTCCTTCAAAAAAAAAGCATAAAGTCAGTAAGAATCCCAATGAGTCAATTTTCAGTGTAGTATACCATGGTTTAATTTCATAATTCTCATTATGGTTAATTGACATCAGACAGTTAAACTTGCTATACTACACTAAAAATGAAACAAGTATTAACAATAATAGCAAGCTATGCATATACTTCAAATATGTTTAATATCCTATTGCTGTACTTAAGTTTTACTCACCAGGGAGGTTGCTGTCTTCTAAATAGTAAAAAAGAAGAAAATAACTTTGAACATTCTAATTTGAACAGTAAATGCCAGCGGAGGAAAACAGCCTGCGTGGACAAATTATTTACTGATTTCACAAACTATCCACTTACACAAAATGCTGTATTATTTTTCTATTACTGTATAATTACCACAGACTTAAAGATTTAGCAAAACACAATTATTATCTCAGTTTCCATGGGTTAGAAGTTCAGGCATAGATTTGCTAGATCTGCTGCTCAGAGTTTCACGGGGCTGAAATCAAGGTGTCAACCAAGCTACCTTTTCACCTGGAGGCTTGACTGGGAAAAATATGCTTCCAAGCTGAGTTAGACTATTGGCAAGTTTTATTTCCTTGTTGTATGATTGAGGACTTGGCCTCTTGCTGAGTTTTGCATGAAGCCGCTTTCAGGTCCTAGAAGCCATCAACAATTCCCTGCCATGTGTCAGTCTCACAGATCCTCTCAAAACATGGCAGCTAACTTCTTAAAGGCTAATAAGAGATTCTCTCTCTCTAGTCTTCTAAGACAAAGTTTTCTAATTACAAAATGTGATTTAACATAACTATGGACTGGCATCCCTATAACCACTGCCATCTCCTATTGGCTAGAATGTAATTTCAGGTGCCACTACACTCAAGGGGAAAAGATTATACAATGATTCTTTGGAGTTCACCCTATATAGTGTCCGCCACAAATGCCAATCTCCTCAAGACAATTTCTTTACTTTTTTACTCCATAGCAAATGTAGATCACCATTTTATTTAAAATTTTCCATTTTTTCACTTCTTTCCTTGGATTTCATATTTTATTTCTCCATAATTTTCATCATTTTTTTTCACTATGGCTTTTAATCTTCCTTTATTGGCATAGGTATATGAATTATGTCTCACTAAAGACTTATCAGAAAAAATAATTTTTTTAATCCAGCTCTCCTTATTTTCAAATTATTACTGTAATTTACCACAACACAATTGGGTAAATTGCCTCCTCTCTCTGTTAAACACAATTATGTCTCTAAAATAGCAAAGACTGTTCTCTTTCAATATGTTACAAAACAGAGCAGTGTAATGTTTTGACACCTGGGCAATAGGGCAAAGTTTCAGGGATTACTTATCATGGTTAACACTTAATACATTGGATTGTTTTAATATAAAAAAGCTGTCTGAACACCACTAAGTAAATGGTTGGCTGGGTGAAAAGCTTTTTTTTTTTTTTAATTTATATTTTTTTAACAAATACAAAATTACTAGTTGATTCTTCATTGATAAGTGAAAACAAAAGTGATTTGCATCCAGCATTAGCAAGTTTATATTAACAGATGGCTGAAATATAAATACCATTTTGTTTTGTAAAAATTCTAGTTTAATAAAATTTAATAAATATAATTTATTGTACCATCCTTAAAATTAATAATTAATATGCTAGAATTGAATTGTACCTTTCACTTTTTGTGCCATAAGAATATTATAACTAAATGAAATGAGGGATGAAATATGGACATTGGTCAAAAATAATAACTTTGATCTTCATATAGCCTCTAATCTTCGGCAAAGCAGACAAAAACATACAATGGGGAAAAGAATCCTTATTCAATAAATGCTGCTGGGAAAACTGGATAGCCACATGTAGAAAACTGAAGCAGGATCCTCACCTTTCACCTCTCACAAAAATCAATTCATGCTGGGTAACAGACTTAAATTTAAGGTGTGAAACTATTAGAATTCTAGAGGAAATCATTGGAAATACTCTTCTAGACATTGGCCTCAGCAAAGAATTTATGAAGAAGACTACAAAGGCAATCACAGCAACAAAAAATAATAAATAAATGGGACCTGATCAAACTAAAAACTTCTGCACAGCCAAAGAAACTGTCACAAGAGCAAACAGACAACCTACAGAATGGGAGAAAATTTTCACATGCTACACATCTGATAAGGGGCTGATAACTAGAATCTATTTAGAATTTAGGAAAATCAGCAAGAAAAAATCAAACAATCCCATCAAAAAGTGGGCAAAGGACATGAACAGAAACTTCTCAAGAGAAGACAGAATAGTGTCCAACAAACCTATGAAAAAATGCTCAACATCTCTAATCATCAAGAAAATGCAAATCAAAACTGCAATGGGCTATCACTTATCTCCAGTGAGAATGGCCTTTAACAAAAAGTCACAAAGCAATAAATGTTGGCGTGGATGCAGAGAGATAGGAATATTCCTACACTGCTGGTGGGACTGCAAACTAGTGCAACCCCTGTGGAAAGCTATATGGAGATACCTGAAAGTGATGCAAGTAGATCTACCATTTGATCCAGCAATCCCACTACTGGGCATCTACCCAAAAGAACAAAAGACACTCTATAAAAAAGACACTTGCACTCAAATGTTTATAGCAGCACAATTCACAAT
>CAUYRT010041224.1:0-18040 GCA_963574885.1 Lepilemur ruficaudatus
ACTCCCATACTCTGTGATCCTCCCAGAACTTCATATTCAATCTCTCTCAAAGTTCTGGTGGTGAAGCCTGGTGCAGTGGTTATGCACCTGTAATCCCAGCTACTTGGGAGGCTGAGGCAGGAAGATCACTTGAGGCCAAGAGTTTGAGACCAGCCTGGGCAACATAGTGAGATCCCATCTCAAAAGGGGGGGGAGGAATGAAGGAAGGAAGGAAGGAAGGACGGAAGGAAGGAAGGAAGGAAGGCAGGACGGAAGGAAGGAAGGAAAGGAAGGATTCAGCTGGGGAAACTAGCCAGGAGAGACACTGCTGGCCTTGCTCTATCTATGGAGCCAGTAATGCAGAGATGAAAAATCTCTTAGTAAAGACACAAGTGTTCATGGCTGCAGGTTTTTGGGGGTTTTTTTTCACTTTTTAAACTTTATTGTGGTGTAATTTACATACAATAAAATTTCATCACCCAGAAAATTCCCTTGTGCTCCTCAGCAGTCAATTCCCACCTGAAAAACACCACTGCTTTGATTTCTGCCACCATACACCATTGTTGCTTGATTGTATATTAATGGAACCATACAGTGTAAATATGTACTCTTTTTCCTCCAGTTTTTTTTACAGTTTTATTGAAGTGAAGCTGCAAACCTGACGTGCATAAACTACACCTAATTTAAAGGGCACAGTTTGAAATGTTTTAACATATTCCCCCCTTTAAACTATCACCACAGCCCAGATAATGAACATATCCATCACTCCAAAAAGTTTCCTCATGTCTCTTTGTTTTCCATTCCTCCCTCCCCACTCCAACTACTGATCTGCCTTTTGTCACTATAAATTAGCTTTCATTGTTAAGCTTTGGATATAGAATCATCTAGTATGTACTTTCTTGTGTCTGGCTTTTTTCATTCAGCACAATTATTTTGGTTCATCCATGCTGCTGTATCAACACTTTATTCCTTATTTTTTTTCCTGCACAGTAATTCACATTATGGGAATACCACAATTCATGTATCCATTCATTTACTGATGAAAGTTGGAGTGTTTTCAAGCTTGGGACTCTTATGGAAAAAGCCACAGTGAACATTCCTATACAAGTTTATTTGTGAACGTAAGTTTTCATTTATCTTGTGTAAATACCTAGACATGGAATTGCTGGGCCATAGGATAGATGTGTATTTAATTATATAAGAAATTGCCAAACTGTTTTTTCCGAAGTTGTTGTTACCATTTGACACTCTTACCAAATGGCTGGTTTAACATCAGCCTTGCTCCTGTCTCACAGATTTTGTACTTTTGGCTAGATTCTTGACATTCGGGTCTCGGTTCAAATGCCATATTCCAAAGAGGCTGTTATAGACTACATTGTTTCCCCCAGAGATTGATATGTTGAAGTCACAATCCCCCAGTACCTTAAAATGTGACTGTATTTGGAGATAAGGTATTTATTTATTTATTTGTTTTGAGACAGTCTCATTCTCTTGCCCAGGCTAGAGTGCCGTGGCATCAGCCTAGCTCACAACAAACTCAAACTCCTGGGCTCAAGCGATCTTCAGGCCTCAGCCTCCTGAGTACCTGGGACTATGGGCACATGCCACCATGCCTGGCTAATTTTTTCTGTTTTTATTTATTTATTTATTTATTTTCCCTTTTCCAGGTCTATAATTTTCTGTTATTAGTAGAGATGGGTTCTCACTCTTGCTCAGGCTGGTCTCAAACTCCCGACCTCCAGTGGTCCTCCCACCTCAGTTTTTCAGGGAGCTAGGATTACAGGCATAGGCCACCATACCCGGCCTGGAGATAAGATCTTTAAAGAGATGATAAAGTTAAAATAAAGCCTTTAGAGTGGGGCCCTAATCCAACGTGATGCTAGTCATACTAGACCAGGAGAGAAAGAGACACCAGAGACGCACCTACACGGAGGAAAGGCCATCTGCAAGCCAAAGAGTGTCAGGAGAAACCAGATCTGCTGATACCTTCTCCGCTCTAGAGCTGTGAGAAAAAAAATTTCTGTTGTTTAAGCCACCCAGTGTGTGGTATTTTGTTATGGCAGCCCTAGTAAACTAATATAAAGGGCTTCCAATCACCATTTTACAACCATTACAATAATTGTTTCAAACAAGAATCATCAATGAATTCCAAAACCGGTGCGTAAGAGTCTGATGAAAAAAAAAAGGGATATTTAAATAGTCTCAAACTGTCTTTCCAGAGGATACTTAACAGTTACAAAGGTTAAAAGTATAACTTTATGGTGGGTTATATCTCAGCAGACACCACATAACCAAACGATGGAAGTTAACATCACCGATGATGGCACAAACACAATGTTGTGTGCCTCCTGATGAGAGGCACTGAAGACATGTTCTTTCAATAGTATTCTTGTCTTAGTTCTCATAAAGGAATAAAAAAAAAAAAGAAAAAAATAGTATTCTTGTCAAAAAATGCATATTCTGAATCTAATCATGAGAAAATATTGGACAAATCCAAATGTAGGGACATTCTACAAAATAACTGACTAGTACTCTTTGAAAATGTCAAGGTCATGAAAGACAAAGGCTGGGTAACTAACTGCCTTTCCAGATTAAAGAAAACTAAGAGACATGACAATTAAATGCAACATGTGATCCTGAATTGCATCCTGGGGAATAGCTATAAAAGACGTTATTGGGACAATTAGCAAAATTTAAATATGGATGGTATATTAAATGAAAGAATTGTATTATTGTTAAAATTCCTAATTTTGACCTTTGTACCGAGATTATGAAAAAAAATGCCTTTTCTTAGGAAGCACACAGAGAAATGTTTGGGATAAAGGAGCAAGAAGGCAGAAACTCTGAAATGATTTAGGAAAAAAGGATATGTACGTATTATATATAACAACATATACATGCATACAATTTGTATATATATGTGTGTTTACACATACACGCAAGAGAGAAAATGATATGGAAATATATGCAAGATAACAATTGGTTATTCTGGCTGAAATATACTATGAGTTCTTTACTATTCTTGCAATTTATATGTAAATCTGAACTTTTATCCAGAAAAAATTACAGAGGCTTTCGGTGACCATACACACCATCAGAAGTGGCCTGTCCCCAATCCCAAGGCACTCGTTAGCTCATTCTTCTTCTTTATCACGCTTAATCACTGGCAAAAATTATCCTGTGCATTTATTTAATAACAATACCTAACACTTACTGTGTGCCAGACTGTTCTTTTCTAAGTGCTTTAACTGTAAAACTTCTCCGGATCCCCTAACTACTGTTCCCAAGACACAAGGTTGATTAACTTGCCAAGGTCACTCATGTGGTTTGTCTCCTCCAGGGACACAGAACCTCAACTAAGGCAGACTATCTTGTCCACTGCTCTTTTCCCAGGGACTCGTTAATACAATGGTGCCAAACACATTACAGGCGTTCAATACGTATCTGTAGATTCAGTTAACAAAGACTGCACACCCATTAGGCATTGGGGTACAAGGCAGCGAACAAACTATTCAAAAATCCATGCCTAAATCGATCGAGCTTTGCATTGAGAATAACTTTCAGCCCCACACCCGGTTAGCCACCCTGTCTTTCATTTGGTTCAATCACCCCTGATAATTAAGGCCCATTCTATCCATTTTGCAGAGGTACCAGCATCAAGGTGGGGCAATGATTTCCGCAAAATCACTGGGCTACGGCTACGTAGAAGGGAAGGTCGGGATTCCAAACCAGCCCGCGAGGTTCCCAGGCCCGAGCTATGAATCAATCAAACAAAGCCAACCACCGGATCAGTATTTATTGAGCGCCTACTGCGTGCGGTTAGTGCTCATGCAGGCCAGGTGAAGGGGGGAGGTTGTGGTGTGCAAGCGGCTGCAGAGACAGGGAGACCGCCGCGGATCACGAGAATTTGGCGCCTGTTTTTTGTTGGTTGCGTGTTCTCGCCGGTGATTGGGCCCCGGCGCGGCGTGCCGGCGCGCCAGGCTGCGGCTGCTCCGTCGACCTTGGCGGGGCCCGGGCGGCGCAGAACTCGGCTGGCCTCCCGGGGGATGGGCCACCAGGAGTCTCCGCTGGCCCGAGCGCCGGCGGGAGGTGCGGCTTATATAAAGAGGTTACGTAAAGGGCTCAGCTGGCGCGAACACGTGGAGAGCCACGGGAGCCCGGAAGGCTGGGGCTCCCCCGCGAGCGCCGCTGCCACTGCCGGGGCGGCAGCGCTACCCGCCGCACGTCCGAGCTTGGCCACCGCCTCCCACGCTGCTCGGTCCCGGAGGCACCCAGGGCCCGGAGCCGACCATCCCCGGGCGGGGGCTCCGGGGGGGAAGCGGACCGCCCGGAAGTGGAGGTGCGCGGGCCAGGTAAGGGCGCAGTCCCAGGAGGGAAGGCAAGCGCCGAGGCAGGAGTCACCCCGCTTCCTCGGGTTCGGGGAGGGCAGGCGGGACCCCGGCGTGTCGCGCTCGGGGAAGCCGAACTTCTAAGCCAATCCCCTCCACCCGCCGCCCTCGGGGACTTGGGTCGGTCAGCCGGGCTCCGCTAGGGCTCAGTTCAATGGACTGTTTACACCCGGAAGGACGCAAGGCGGGACGCGGGGAGGGGGATCTCGGAGCGGGCCAGGCAGGGAAAAAGACTTCAACAGTCGATATCGTTTCTTAAGGCGACTTTCGTAAATCATGAAGGCAGCGGGTTCTTGTTTTTCCTATTGCAACACGATGCACTAGCTGAGACAGCGGAGGGTTTTTCCTTTTCTTTCCGGTTCCCCCTCTGAGCTGCTGCCCCGTGGTCTCGTCTTTCCCGCTTTCCCCTCCCCTCCCCCGTTGAGTCGGCGGCGCTGGCTTCCGTCTTAAAGGGGCCGCGGCGGCCGGAGGAGGAGGAGGTGGGACCCTTCGCGGCCTGCGCTCCTTGCCTCCCCGCCTCGGCCTGGTCGTTTAACCGATTCTTTCGCCCTCAGGTCACAATCCAAGGTCCCGCTCCTCCGCGTCCCGGGGCCGGACGGAGGGATGAGGCAGGGGCAGGCCGGGCAGCGCCGTTGCTGCTCCCCCCGCCGCCTGCAGCCATGGAAACGGGGGAGGACGGCGCCCGCAGAGGTACACAAAGCCCAGAGCGGAAAAGGCGAAGCCCAGTGCCGCGGGCGCCCAGCACGAAGCTGAGGCCGGCGGCTGCGGCCCAGGCCATGGATCCAGTGGAGGCCGAGGCCCCGGGCGAGGCCTACCTGGCGCGGCGGCGGCCGGAGGGCGGCGGCGGTTCTTCGCGGCCCCGCTACAGCCTTTTGGCTGAGATCGGGCGCGGCAGCTACGGCGTGGTTTACGAGGCAGTGGCCGGGCGCAACGGGGCCCGGGTGGCGGTCAAGAAGATCCGCTGCGACGCCCCCGAGAACGTGGAGCTGGCGCTGGCTGAATTCTGGGCCCTGACCAGCCTCAAGCGGCGCCACCAGAACGTCGTGCAGTTTGAGGAGTGCGTCCTGCAGCGCAACGGGCTAGCCCAGCGCATGAGCCACGGCAACAAGAGCTCGCAGCTTTACCTGCGCCTGGTGGAGACCTCGCTCAAAGGTAGGAGCACCGCGGGCTATCCCGCCCACGCAGGGCCGGACCCGCTGCTCTCTGGACGGCTCGATTCAAACCGTCCCGGGTCCCCTAGGCCTTGGTCCTGTCACCCTGGGCCCAGACACACCCTCCTTTCCCCGGGCCCAGGCATTGGGGCCTCGCTCTCTCTTCTCTGGATCCGGGGGCTAGTCCCTGGCCCAAAAGCTGGCTGGGTTTTTACTAACTGGGTTTTTCATAACAAGACTTCATTTGAGTGCTCACCATTATCTTAGTAAGTGCTCGATAAATGTGAGCCGTTGATTATTGAGCGACTAGCACTTTTAAGATCCGGTTGGGAAGTGGAGGGGGTTGGGTTCAGAGTTGGTGGCAGAACTGCAGAGCCCTCTCATCCTTTAGTGTCTTTTCTTTTTCTCTCTCAAAACAAACAAACAAAAAACTTTATCGAACCTACCCACACCCTCTCCCTCTTGATTCTAAGTTTCCTGACATACTCCATCTCCACCTCCCAAACTCTTGCTAACTAGCCTGCCTTTTCCTATGAGACCCCCCAGCCCTTCATCCCAGGCACTCGAGCAAAACGAGTTTTCTGGCTTGGTCCTCTGAGGTCTGCGGGCTAATAGCCCCCAGGGGTGGACCTAGAGCTGTCACGAAACAAAACCTCTAACATCTTTTCCCTTCGTTTTACATTCTTAGTCTTTCTCTTAATCTCTCAGGCTGGCTGGGAAGTGGTTTTACTTATGAGGAAAATGGGTTCATTGAGGCAAGGGGTCTTGCAGACCTGGAATACTAATAATCCTGGTTTCCGGGTTTTAACTGCAGTTAGGGAATGTGTTCATCCTAAGTGCTTAGTACTCAATAAGCCTTGTTCAGACTACAGGTAGCTGGGGATCTGCTCAGAGGAGAGGGCCAGTGGGCTAGGAAAATCTGAGAACACTTCTGAGGCAGGAGAATCCAGGAGAAAGGTTGCTAATCTGAGTCCCAGCTGTGGTCTGAGCTCTGACATAATTTTAGGTAACAACTTTAAAAGTAGATTCTGTCCTCTTTCTATAAATAAACTAAAGCTTACAGGAGAACAACTAATAACTTGATTAAGGTTAATCCACTTGAAAGTCGGACTGTACTCCTGATTTCCTTGTACTTCTCATAGCTTAAGTGATGTGAACCCAGATTTGTCTTGATTCAAGGCCTAGATCCTTTGAAAGAGTAATGCTGTCCTCCTTAAACCCTTAAGAATCGGTAGGATTTGGGGTGAGGTTGGAGGGTGTGGTTTCCTAAAATCTTGTTTGGAGCTTTCGTGCAACTTTAAAGATCCCACCAAGCCTGTCCTAAGAGAACTCCTTTTCTCGTTTCAAGTGCCTTGTTTGACAGTGGATTAGTGAGACATGGTCAGTATCACCTGAGATCCTTTTTAGACTTCTACCTTTATGTGCATGCCTGCCCCATCCATTCTGAAAAGCCCACTCTCCTAGGGGGCAGTATTTTTTTCCAGGAGATTATTTGGATCTTTTTTTTAAAAAAACTTTTATATAAGAAATGGGGTCTCTTATGTTGCTCAGGCTGATCTCCAACTCCTGGGCTCAAGTGATCCTCCGGCCTCAGCCTCCCGAGTAGCTACGATTATGGAATGCACCACCACATCTAGCCCCAGGAGATTCTTTTACCTTACCTGTATTCTGGGAGCTCGTCACTTATTTTGAGGTCCTATTCTCAGACTGTCTCCTGCTATATGGTTAATGAATGGTCTGGACTTCCATATTACGCACTGCCTTGGGGTGTGGGAACTTGCTTTCCCAAACATTCCATCTATCTTCAGTTCATTGATGCCAGTCTTGGAACTTCAACCTCAGTTTGAAGCCGTTGCTTACTCGCCCAACATAAATATAATTTAGACTTTCCTTATATGTAGAATTTGTCAAAACTTCACAGTAAACAAAGGCAGCATAGCATAGCGATTAATACTGCGGACTTTGGGGTTAGACTCAGACTGCATGAGACATGGGACAAATTGTAAAACCTGTGAGGAGCGTTCCTTTAGAGAGGGGTACCTGTGACATAGGGCTGCCACGCAGACCAGGGCTGTCCCGGTAAGTGCCCCAGATGAGGAGGAATTCAGTGCCTCAGTAAATTCAGGCTATCTTCTCCATCCTGTTCTGCCATCATCGCCTTCAAGATTCGTTGTTCTTGTTCAAGTTTCTCAAACTTGTTTGACCATGGAACACACTTTATTTCCTGTGTTGTCAGCATTACCAAGCTGACAAAAACTTGTATTTTCATCCTCCCTTTATAAAACTGAGACCTAGAGAAATGAAATGTTTTGCTTTAGGCCACATACTAAATATGTCTCTTTCAATTGTTCATAGAGTCTTCAGAATATTTGAGTCTCCACAGTGTTCTGGGATTGGAGATAGAACAGTGGAGAAAATGTACATTGTCTCTGCTTGTGAAGATGACATTCAAGCTTACATATCATGTGTTAATTTAGCAAGTAGTAAATAGGCAGTCAGGTCTTTTTGCTTGTTAATTTTAAAGTGGAGAACAAAGACCCAAATTACTCCAGGTTAAGTTTTCCTAAATCTACCTCCCAAAACTTAGTGGTCTTGGTCTGTCCTGGGGTCCTGTTTGCAGCATGCATTATAACACCACCAGCAATGTTAGAGCTGGGAGGGATCCTAGAGAGAACTTGGTTCAGCTCTCTAACAGAAAAGTCCTTTGCAGTCACCCTTTGCCAGGTCTCCCGCAACTTAGAATGATTTCGAAATAGACCAAAAAATGTTAATCTGCATTGAATTCTCAACTTCACCCAATGCTGAGTCCCTACTGTAGTATTTGAAGGGAAAGGAAAAAAACCCAAAAAACAAATCATTCCTTGCCCCAAAGGAACTTACATTTGAAAAGCTTGAGGACTAGTAGAAGGCTTAATGCTATTCAAGGTCACTGGAGGAAATGGCAAGTTGGCTCATTAACAAGGGCTTTGTAGCAAATTAAGAGAAAGGAGGATTGATGAATTGGGAAGGTGGGCTTGCAAGATGTGTGCCTAGGATCGTGGGTAGGCAAGGAAGAAACAAAGTGAATCTATTTCGCCATCGGGCCAATAGATTCATTTCCCCCCCCTCAATCTCCAACTTCCTAGTGAATACATATATAAGGCATTTGTATAGTCTCAAATTATTTGATGTGTAAAAATTCCAATATCAAAAGAAACTTCTGGAAATGAATATTGTTCTTGGTCTTGCTCATTTTGTTTGATAGACTTCTGTGCCTTATGTCAGTCCTTTCTGAGCATGGAGCAAACAAGTCCTACGCAGAAGCATTATAAAGAGAGCAGAGGCTATAGAGGGTTAGAAGGAGGTCTTAGGTGTCTGATCTGGCCTTCTGTTTCACAAGGAAGAAAACTGAAGTAAGTCCAGAAAAGGAACAGAACTTGTCTGAAATGAGTTAGTGGCAGTGCTCAAATCAGCCTCCTAGGCTTTTATAAACCAGATTAATAGTCCTATAAATTATTTGGCTGTTGGGTTGGTGTCTGTGTCTCTTTGTTTAACTTTGAAGTACTTTTCAAATAAAAAGAAGAGTGAAGGCATCAATGGTTTGCTTTTATCGCCTTGTTTTCCATTGCTAAAGGATCCTGTCCTGAATGCACCTAAAACAAAGTTCAAGAAAGATATCACTGCCACTTAGAAGACAGCAGGCAGGCCTGATTCATTGTCAAAATCAGAAATTCTGTTGCTTTCTCTAATGCATGCACTGATCCTTCTGACAAACAGCAAGCAAGGACCAAAAAAATCCAGTACCAACTCTAAGCCTCATAAAACTGAATTATTAGAAGTTTGAAAGAGCAGGAAGCCTAGCTTATCCTCAGCTTGGTAAGACACTAACTAGGCTTGCTTTACCAATTGTTTGTTTTCTTGTACTCAAGATGCCTTTAGGTAGCTTGAGATGGCTGGGAATGTAGGCTTTGGGAAGTAATTTTTTTTTTTTTAATAGAGACAGGGTCTCACTCTTGCTCAGGGTGGTCTTGAACTCCTGAGCTCAAGTGATCCTCCTGCCTCAGCCTTCCAGAGTGCTGGGATTACGGACGTGAGCCACCATGCCTGGCCTTTGGGAAGTAAAATTGCCTGCACACCAAGTGGCTGCTGTGAGCCAGGTCACTGTTACTGAAGAGCTTCCTCCCTGAGGCCTGCAGAGGACACATGCCTAAACGAACATAGTGCAAGGTCACAAGTGGCAGCATCCTAGAAAACAGTAGAGGTTCTCTGTGGGAGTTTAGTTAGAGGCTTTGGGGAGCAGGCAAAGGAAGTAGCTGAGGGAGGAACTAGTGTTCTAGCTGGGGGAGACCAGGGATTTAGCAGTAGATTAGTTGTCAGCCCACAGACTCCTATGGAAAATAGCTAAGCAAGTAACCAGGTCAGGATTCAAGCCCAGGCATTCAAACTTAAGTATGCTGTCTTAACCACTATGAGGGCAAGCGGCTTACGTTCTGAGTTCTTTTTCTTGGTTATAAAATGGACATAATCATATTTTACTCAGAAACTAATGACTACTATTTATTTTTAATTATATATTAATCAGTGCTCGTAGCACTGCCGGTTTCCGCTGGTGCCTTCCGTGCGTCTCACCTGCCAGGGACTCTGTACCTGCTGTCTGGTGTACTCTTGAGTGTCTTGAGGCAACCATGCTGACTTCAGTCTTGCTCTTGACTGACTGCCTGCCTTCTGTGCATTGGGGATTTTAAGTTTCAGTCCCAGGAGACAGAAGCAACCTTTCCTTAATTGAGAGCTTTGGTTAATTGGGGTTGCACTGGGTAGGGCTTTTTATAGTGTAAATTCTCAAGGAAAGCTTAGCTTCCTTAGTAGAACATCAGTTCATTTTCACCTCAAATTTGGCCCTTGGTGGTATCCTTAGGGCTAGGTACCCTCCTTAGTGACTCTCAAATTCTGCATCCTGACCCAGTTGTCTTTCTGTATTCTGCATGCGCTACTGCTACTTTCCCTATTCTTTCTCTTATTTACACCTCTCCAGTTCATGATTCTTCCTGTTATGGAACGCCTACTGTGTGCATGTGTGGTGTACTGTAAGGAGCCCAGAGACTCGATTTCATTCCACTGAGAGTGCCCAGTCTAATGGAGGAGATGGTTAGAGAACAACAGGTGTGACTTCACTGCAGCCTTTGAGAGGTGCTCTAGGGGAACCAGCTGCCAGAAATGTGGACTAAGTTCGGGGGAAGGAAGGGTGACTTGTAAAAGGGTAAATCAGAAACCCGTGTTTTAACAAGTATAATAAGCTACCCTTTCATAGTATTGTCATATCCATTCTCTTTTAATCTTCTCTACTATGAAATTGGTGTTTTTATAACCTGGTCTTACAAGAAAATCAAGGTCAAGTTACTTGTCCAGTACGACACTGGTGAGGGGTCGGAGTCCAAGACTTACATCCAGATGCTCTTGCGCTTTCCATGTTCTTGACACACTGCCTCATGACTGTACTGGATGACTGCCAGTGGTGTCCAGAGACATTAACACCCAGTAGTCACTTGCTCTTGTGTCCAGGTACCACGCAAGGTGCTTCATATGTCACAAGCCTTAAAACAGCCCAGTGTTATAGGTGTTTCTTCTCAATTTATGGAAAATGAAAGATTTTTGAGATCTTAAGTTTGCCCAGGATGATACAGCCATGTAAGTTGAGGGGCAGGGGAAGTGTTGGCCCCAAGCCTGGCTGGCTCTGTTAGGCCCATGGATTCATTCTTGTCCTTTGTAGGACACTGTGTCTTACCTTGGCGGCCACCATAACAGATCTGTTTGATTAATCTTAGGAGTACCTTGAACATAGCCTGTGGTGTTTACATGGTGTCCAGCTTCTTTACAGTGACCTGATACCACCTAAAATTGAGCATGGAGCCACATGCTCATCTTTGAGAAGACATGCCAGGATGAGTACTTGTCAGCCTATCAGGACTGAGCTGTTTAAATAAAATATTTTAATATACAACGCCTAATGAATCAAAAACAGGGTTGGCCACAGTCACAACATGTTCAAACTTCACTTTTCTGAGTTTTCTCTAATCCTTTTTCTTAAATGTAACTTTATAATTTTATATTCTGCTTTTTTTCCCCTTCACACTAAAACTTGCTCATAACGTGTTATGTGAACCTTCTCTTGGCTTTTTAAGTAAATTTCTGTTGAAGTATAACGTGACCCTTTAAAGCTTTCAACAAGTTGGCAATACCATAATTAACAGTTACCCATTCTTGGATAGTTATTTCCAATCCTTCACTTTGACTATGCTGGATGGAATACCAGTTATGGGTGTTTGCGAGGATTGGGTAGAGAGTACTGTGAATTCTTTCTTTTCAACTTACGTGACAAGTTACTAAATTCTGTTGATCTTAAGCCTCCGGAGGTTTCTCTCACCGCTGCCTCCCCCCATCGCCTCCTCCCTTGCCAGCCCTCACTTCTCTGGGTTTCAGAACCTCCTGATGAGTAGTTGGCAGCTAGTCTGTCTCCCGTCTTGTCTCTGACCCCTCGCGCCTCCAGAGGGAACTCGTTTCATTGTCAAAGTCATGCTGTCACCTGTTAACGTTTCTGAAATCAGCAGTCAACTTGGTCAGTGGTGTGTCATAGTGCTGTCAGCAGCCTGGGTGGCTTACTTAAATGGTATGTCTTCAAATCGGTGATTCCTTAGATTTCATAAGCAATGTATCTTTCTGTAATATATTAAGAACTTTTAGCTCCTTCCCATTTCTTAGGGTCTAAGTCTGCTGCTATAGAACATCTCAGCCTCATTCCTGCCCATCTACTGCATCTCTTCTTCGATGACCCAGGCTACTTGAGGCTCTGGCGCATGCTCACACCCCCGTGCTGTGTGCCCACCCTGCTCATCCTGGGAGATGGGGCTGAGGGGCCTCTCTCAAATCCCAGCTTCCTTTCTTCCCCACCCCTCAGGCAGAGCTGGGCCCTCTTTCTTCCTGGCTCTCATA
This sequence comes from Lepilemur ruficaudatus, assembly GCA_963574885.1. Classification (NCBI taxonomy): domain Eukaryota; kingdom Metazoa; phylum Chordata; class Mammalia; order Primates; family Lepilemuridae; genus Lepilemur; species Lepilemur ruficaudatus. The sequence continues at coordinate 12,485 of CAUYRT010041224.1, forward strand.
GCTGTCATCATTCTGCTTCTAATGACCAGAAGCCTTTGTCAGGACAGAAACTGACTCTTAACTCACCTCATCTCTGATGTCTCACAAGCAGTGTGTGCTCAGGAAATGTTTAAATGGAGTTGACGAGAACCTGCAAATCTAACTTCTGCAGGAGACTTGGGAATAGGCTTGTCCAATCCAGGACATTTTCTATCTCTTTCCAGAAGGTGCCTGCCTTTCCGAGCTCGTACTGACTTGGCCTTTTGCTGGGCCTGCCGGCATCGGGTTTCTCTGTGAAGCAGGCCACATTTTATTGGAGACTTCAGCACTACTTATTTCCATGAGTGAGATGCAAGACACCTGCTTGGATTTTTTCTTGGTGTTTGTTTTGTGTGTTTTGTTTTTTTTTTTATTTGGCATATTCTCTGTCTCCCTGTGAACTATGGCAAAATAAATCCATGATTTATTTTGTGGTCACCTGTCTATCAAACTTGAGGGAAAAAAGTAGTAAAACTATTCCAGAGGTGGGCCTTCCTCACTTAAAAAGTGTGTGCTGTTAGCCCTGCGTGAACTGGGCGACAGCACTGTCTGTGGGGGGACTTGCTGTGAGGGATCATCCCACCCACCGACTTGTGGCAGTGCTCTTGGGCAGGTAGCTTAGCCTTCCTCAGCCTCAATTTCGCCACCTGTAAAATAGTGTCTGGGAAGATGAGACAGCTCACATCATGAGCTTTTAAAATAGTGCCTGGAACCCAGTGGTTTCTCAGAGGTTAATTTACCTCAAATGCTTATCTCCGAACAACACTCATGGTTTTCTCCGTGTCTGGGAAGAAAGCTAAATTTTGTCTCTTACTAATCTTGTAGAACTGTCAGATTTTACCAGACAAGGGAATTATAAAACTTAAGTAAATTTTGTTTCTGTCAGCTCAAAAACTAAGTTTCATATGGGGAATTTTAGTGGTTGCTTCATATGTCTGTTCCAATTATATATCCTGAAACTGGGGAAATAACCACAGGGTGGGGTTGGGGATGCAGTGGCCCCACTGTGATATGGGCTCGAAATAAAACTCCATTGATTTATAAGACAGGGGCCTTGGATGGTCAAAAGAGGGAAGCTACGTGGAAAATCAAGCATGTGCAAAGCAGATTGGCGTTCAAGCTGGCCTGGAGGTGTACATTCTGTTACACCTGCAGAGATGGGGGTGTCATCTTTTTAGGTGGAGGAATCACCCCAAATAAAAGAGTGGCCTGGTCTAGCTGGAACGTGGATTTTAACTGTTACAACCTAAGAAATGTTATGTCTTCAATGGAGTCCTTCCTTTTCATTTTCTGATCTAAATGTCAGCTTTTGCCTGACATATGTGAGAACTTTATTCTGTGGCCTACAGCACTGGGATTACTGAAATCCATGAGTTTCAAGGACTTGGGTGGGGTTGAGTGTTAAGGATGATGTTAGTGATGGTCAGCGAGTTATTCCCCAAAATGTCTTCTGCTCTGCAGAATGTAGCTCGTGTCTGCGACTTAATTCACGGCAGTCATGTGGTGCAGGTGCCATTCTCATTTGATAGATGAGAAGACTGAGCCGCAGATAGGTTCAGGGACTTGCCCGAGGTTCTAGCCATCTTTCTGTCACACCTCAGCCTCTCCATATTTTCCTTTGAACCAAGACTCCACCCAGTGAATGAGTGGGCCAAGTTGGGGTCTACACCCAGACTCCTTGCTTCCTGGTCTTTGCTCTTTGACATCCCCAAGTGCCTGCTGAGTGCCAGGTACCATCCATGTCCCCTCCCTCCATCCCTCCGGTCATGAGGTAGCTGAGAGAGAGCCCAGGTAGACCATCAGCTTGAAGTAAAGGACTGGAGTTGTAATGTGTGTCTTCTGTTTTCTCATGGGTAGCTGCTGAGAACATGTGCTCCAGCTTCTCATGGAATAAGCCCAGGGCCCTTGCCTGTGCAAAGAAGTACTTTTGTCTCTGGGACGAGGAGCCTCGTTCCCGGTTTTCCATTCTGTCATGGTTGCTGATGTTGTGCCTGATTCTGAGAAGACCACTTCCTGTCCAGGGTTTTCCTCTCAACAAACAGCCCCTCCTTTAGCATGTCCTGAGCTTAGCTCCCTCTTCAGAGCAAGCTCCTCGTGCCAGGGGTCCCATCTACCCCACCCACTGATTAATTTAGCGTACCCCTTTTTTTTTTTAATCTTTCCTTCTCCTGGATCTCATAACCTGGACTTTCATTACAATCTGTTGCAGACTTTTCTTTTTATTTGAGTTGCCATGGTTACCAACTTTGTATATAAAATAATCATCATTCCCCACCCTTTACTCTCCCACCAGAAACTTCACTGTTTTCTGCTGTGACATTTGCAGGAGGAATTTGATGACTTCTTAATCCTTTCCTTTCTGGCTGTACCACCAGCAAACATTTCTTGCTCTCCTTTTTACAGCTCTTTACTCCGGAGTCTAGATTCGCTTGGGCTTCAGCTGGCTGCTTCGTTTTGCGGTGTTTATAGGTATAGAGCTGCACACAGCCCACTCAGCCGGTGACCCAGAAAGAGGATTATGAGAGGGGAAACAACTGACTTAAAAAAAAATCTGCCCTAAACTGGTTCTACCTGTATTACTTTGATTGTGAGTAATATAAATAAAAATTATATAATTACAGGGGAAGTGAGGTCTGTCAGATTGTGGTCAAAAACCTAAAGCTTTTGTCTTGTACATCAAATTATCTGGATTAACCTAGAACTCCCGAACCACTGGCTTTGGTAGACTGTGGCTTGGTAATTTCAGGGCTGTTTGGGTTAGTGGGGTATCATCCAGGTCATAGGTTCTCTCTATAGTCATCAAATACCTTCCAGGTATGGGCTCACTGTGCTACCAATTGCTTTATAAATATTGGGATTTGCTTGAAGGTGGCAGTCACCAGCTTTCCTGGAGTTTCAAGCCCATACAGTTTAATTCTACCTTACACATTTACTCTAGACTCCACTGTTCCCACCAGACTTGTGTTCACACCTTTCCGGTCTGTTTGTCCTGTGTTCCATCACCCATTTAGTCTCTCAGACTAGAATTCCCTTTTTGTTTCCCCTTGCTGGCTGATTGCCTGTCCTTCAAAGGGTATCTCAAGTCCTGTCCCTTCTGACTTCTTCAGGTCTGGTGATTCCTGCCCACCTTCACTGTTCAGAGAAGTTGACCTTGATGCAGATGTGTGGCTTATGATGGTTACTGCTGTGGTTAGCTATCATCGCCTTGAAACTAAGCTTCATAGAGACAGGGGCATGTTGTGTGCCTAGCTTGTGCTAGGCACATGGTAAGCTTGCAGAAAAGGTTGATGGATTGGAATGTGCCTCTGAAACAAATAGAACTGTAGTACCATTCCAGATGCATTAACAAAAATCATTATAAAAGTCAGGGAAGACGAGAGGGAACATTTGCCTGGCATTGAGTAACAGTGATAACAGAAGCAATAGACATTGGATGGCCATCTCTCTTGCTTTACCTTGTCTCATCTTCCCAGCAGCCCTGGGAGGTAAGGGTGGCCTGCTGCTGCCTGTTTGGAAACAGTATAGTGAAACAAAATGGTTTTGCAGTCAACCAGACAACAGTGAACCTGAGGTTTCACCCAGGCCTCTTAATTCCAAATGCCAGGTGCTTGACACCAGCCCCTAATGCCTGTGACATTCCTTGACTTGGCCTATGTGAGTAGAAACAGGGCTCAGTGCCGATTATGCGGATCCTGGAGCAGTCATTTGTCACATCTGTCACTCTCACTATAATATATTGCATCCCTTTAGTCTAAACATAGTGTGTATGTGTCGATCTCACTCGAGTGCTTATCTTCCTTTGATTTAGGAGAAAGGATCCTGGGCTATGCTGAGGAACCCTGCTATCTCTGGTTTGTCATGGAGTTCTGTGAAGGCGGAGACCTGAATCAGTATGTCTTGTCCCGGAGGCCGGACCCAGCCACCAACAAAAGCTTCATGCTACAACTCACAAGCGCCATTGCCTTCCTGCACAAAAACCACATCGTGCACAGGGACCTAAAGCCAGACAACATCCTCATCACAGAGCGGTCTGGCACCCCCATCCTCAAGGTGGCAGACTTTGGACTAAGCAAGGTCTGTGCCGGGCTGGCACCCCGAGGCAAAGAAGGCAATCAAGACAACAAAAATGTGAATGTGAATAAATACTGGCTGTCCTCAGCCTGCGGCTCAGACTTCTACATGGCTCCTGAAGTCTGGGAGGGACACTACACGGCCAAGGCGGACATCTTTGCCCTGGGCATTATCATCTGGGCAATGATAGAAAGAATTACTTTTATTGACTCTGAGACCAAGAAGGAGCTCCTGGGGACCTATATTAAACAGGGGACTGAGATCGTCCCTGTTGGTGAGGCGCTGCTAGAAAACCCAAAGATGGAGTTGCACATCCCCCAGAAACGCAGGACTTCCATGTCTGAGGGGATCAAGCAGCTCTTGAAAGATATGTTAGCTGCTAACCCACAGGACCGGCCTGATGCCTTTGAACTTGAAACCAGAATGGACCAGGTCACATGTGCTGCTTGAAATTCAGGGCTAAGCATCTTGGGTGTTTTTAAACTAGGTGAGTGCTCTCTTTTTGTTCGCATACACTTACTGGCCTGGGTTCTTCATCCTGGGCCCTGGGGTGGGCTCTGGAGTTGGTGGGGGGGTTTGCAGGTTTTAATAAAATTTAGTGTTTATTATCAAAGATCTCCCCAAGTCTTGGTAAGAAGATATGTGGAATTAACTATCTGAGTACAAGTTGGAAAGTCTAGAGAAGTCTTCTGAGAGGAGATTGCATTTGAGCTGAATCTCTTTAAGTTTTTAAGAAATACCTTTTCTCATCAAGTCATAAATGCTGACTGTAGAAAATGTGCAAAAGAGGTACAATTTTTTCGGAGAATAAGTACTATTTCTAGTCATATCCCCGCTACTCAGACACCCAGTTCTGCGTAGTTTAGATCTTGCTGTAGTTAGAGTTTTGTTTCATGCTCTTTTTACTCAACACTAATCTGAGCATTCCCCATGTCATACTTGAAAGTATGGCTTTCAGTGACTGTGTGACACTCCGTTATGTGTACCATAATGTAACCATTCTCCTATTTTAGATATCAGATTGTTTATTTTTATATGGAAGTCTTTGCTTATTTAACAGATTTATTGTGAGCTTTTTATTTGTCAAGTAGTCATGCATCACATAATATTTAGATGAGTCGATGGACTGCAAATGACAGTGGTCCCATAAAACCGTAAGGGAGATGAAAAATTCCTTTTGCCTAGTGATGTCACAGCTATTGTAACTTCAGCGTGCAATGCATTACCTTTTCTGTTTAGATACAAAAATACTTACCAGTGTGTTACAATGGCCTATGGTATTCAGTACAGTAACGTGTTGTACAGGTTTATAGCCTAGGAACAAAGGGCTATACCATATAGCTTAGGTGTGTAGTAGGCTATACCCTCTAGGTTTGTAAAAGTACATTTTGTGATGTTTACACAACTATAAAATCACCTATCAAAGCATTGCTTAGAACATACCTCCCTTGTTAAGTGGCACGTGAT